>JAVFHW010078148.1:0-55339 GCA_032159205.1 Eurystomus glaucurus suahelicus | reverse complement strand
GTTTAATGTAAAAAAAAAACCGACGTATTAAGCAGTTGCACTTAACAAAACAGTAACAGTGAGAAAGGAGGAATACAAAAAAAAAATAATAAAGGGACGGACCCAAGCCCCAAGCCCAGACACCCGCAGCGAAGCAGCTCAAGTGCGAACTGCCCCCTACTTTAACTGGCCCCGGGGCATGACGTCAGCATGGTATAGAATAACCTGGCTCCACCAAAATTAACCCTGTCCTGGCCGAACCAGGAAAAGTTTGAACTTGTCTTACTTAACCTTTGAAATCCAGCCTAACTTGAGTCTTAAGTGAGGTCATCGTGTCTGGAAGACAAGTCATCAAAATTAACATACAATGTGTTCCTGTGTTTTAGTATTTATAGGTTTTAGAATTTCTTCCTGTGCTGTGCTATTTAGGTAGAATTGTATATTGTAAATTACATATTTTGACTTTTGTATCTCTTAGGCATACCTGATTGAGGTGGTTTTGATGAATTGAAACATCTCAAGATGGAAAATATTTCTTCCATTTTATGGAACTTTTGTGGATTTCCAGATATTTTACAAACTATTTGTATAATTCAATATTGTGACTAACACAGCTATATGTCATTCTTGCATTTACCTGTTCTCTTGAAAGAGGAAATTAGTGTAAACAATGCTGTTACTAGCTTTTAGGAATCCTTCTAAAACTCAGATTTTCCCAGTTCAAGATCTATGGTGTTACTCTGATGAAGGCAAAAAATGTACTGCAGTAGTCTTACTGACAAACACAGTAGTACCAGTAAGCATCTAGTAGTAAGTACATGTGAAAATTTGAAATGTTTTGGAGAAAAAGATTTGTTTTGTTTTCCTGGGGGGGGGGAATATTGGTGTTAGAGATTTTTTAAGGAAGATTTTTGCATGGTTCTGGAATCTCTTTTGCAGATATAAGATTGTTTGCAGCTAATTGCTCTCCCATAGCATTTTATACTGTAGCTCCTTGTATGTTAACAGAAATCCTCCAGTAGTACTATCCTCTCAAACATATATATATTTGGTGGTTAGTGGAAATATTCCCCTGAATTCTATCAGCACAGATGACAAATGTGCCTTTGTTCAGTAACTACCTACTGGTCTGCTCTGAAAAAGCCTATAGTTTGGTAGAACTTAGTTTGCACAATTGATGACCCAAGATTTCACTGTTCATATTGGTTGAAGTTGCTGAGGTTCTTAGTGTTAGGACAGGCTTTTGCAGATCCGGGTTGAATTTTAAATTGCAATAGATACAGGCTATCCTGATTGACTTTGTATTTCATCTAGAGTTTACTACTACCAGAACTCCTCACAGACCAATACAGTAACTCACAGTGTTGTGTTATGATATTACTGTTATTATAAAGTGGGCTATCGAAGATCCTGACTTTTTTTTTTTTTAATGGATTGTCTGTAACAGAAAGGAAAATGTTGTCATTCTGTAACTGTACAAATTTTTCCTTTGTGGTGTCTGCGTTTAGAAGAAAAATTCCAAAGTGACTGCACACTGTTGTGGAGCTTCCAACTATGGGTAAACCTCAGGAACCTTCCTCCTTTAAGCATTCCCAGAGTACAGAATTAGGTATGTATTTTCTGAACTGCTGCAAGTAAATCCCATAAACCTGTGTTAGAAATATGGCCTATTTTGAAATGTACATTTCTTGTGGTCATTGCTGGATCAAGGAGAAAAACTGAAATTAGATATAGCTGATTCCAAAAACTAAATATCAAAACCAAGTGATTTTGTTGCCAAATCACTAAATGACAATTCTAAGCATGTAGAGGGAGGAAGTGAACTGTGTGCCCAGGTCCTTTGCTGAAATGGTAGGACTACCTTTATGTTAGAATTAACCACAGACATGAAATGATTCACTGAATAGGGGATTCTTTGTGACTTTTAACTAATAATTATTTCTAAAAAGCACAGGTACTTCAACTTTCTAAAGCACCTCGGCAGCTAGATTAATAGCATCTTGGAAGCATATTACAACCGCTGGTATGTAGCAGCTACCAGATGAGCACTAATTTAGTTTTATATTAAGCATGCAAAGCAAGTAGAGAAAATATAATCATTCATCATTATAATAGTTCTATGTTATAACCAGCTGCATGATTTATGTTTCAATTAAACTATGCAGCTTATAGAAAATCTTTTTCCTCTATTAATCATGCAAACTGGCTCATTATTTATTACTAAAAAAAACAGATGAGCCAGGTTTTCCAGTGATGATTGGGAAAGGTTTCATATTTGCAACACCCCACACATTAAGCATAGCAGGTAAAATGAAGCATTTCATATGAAAGAAAAAAATGATACTGTAGAATTTCCCAGGTTTGCATTACAAAGTTCTCAATCTGCTGTTACTCTGTTAAATGAAGTTTTACACTACTCAAAGTCCTTAGGCTGCTGAAAGTCAATGGATAACAGTGAAGGTGGTGTTTGTTTTACAGGTTTTTTCAAATTTGGTTGTGATAGGTAAATTATTAACTAGGAAAGATGTAGTGAATATCAGTGGACATGACAGGAAAGAGAATTTGTGATAAATTTATGGCTTTACTTTCCAAGTCCTTTTGTATCTCTTAGGCATACCTGATTGAGGTGGTTTTGATGAATATAAACATCTCAAGATGGAAAACATTTCTTCAATTTTATGGAACTTTTGTGGATTTCCAGATATTTTACAAACTATTTGGATAATTCAACTTTTCACTTTTTTTTTAGGAGGAAAGGTAAAGTGTGGGATTACTCTAGTCATGGAAGCTAATTGTGATGGTCAGCCATGATTCACTATTGCTAAATCCTTGCTGACTGTTCCCAGTTTTGCAAGACGTGAAGCAGTTCTCCCAGCACCTTTACATGCAGCCCATTGGATGCCACTTACTTGTATGGCACACAATTCCTGACTTGTTCCTCATCTGCTGCAGGTAGTTTCTCTCCTCCTTGAATCCTTTCACTGAATGAAAAGTGTTAGTGAAGATGCATACATACAAAAATATGTCTGCCTCATCTGTGTCTACCATCACTAAATAACCTGCAATGTTCAGCTGAAGGTCCGTATTTTCCTTTTTCAGCCTTTTACTAGTAATTTAGCAATATAAGCTCTTCTTGCTGTGTTATGTTACCCTTGAAATTACAAACTTCAGTTCAGCCATGGCTTTTCTAAAACCATATTTATATGTCTGGGAAACACTGGAATTGCTCCTATGTCACTGATCCTACCTCCTGTGTACTGCACTGTTTCCACTGGAACTTTACAGGAGTTCTCTGCTTAGCCAAGCCAGTCTCCTCAGGCATCTACTTGTCTTCCTAATTATCAGGACAGACTTTTTTTGCATCTGGAGGACACTTTCCTTAAAGGCCTGCCAGTCCCTCAGCTCTTTTACCATCTAAATCTGCCTCTCATGGTATTGCACTTAGAATTTTTCAACCTGAGAACTGTTTTCCTGAATTCTAGAGTCTGTACTCTGTTACATTCCTCATTGCATTTAGGATCTTGAACTCCGGTTCATGGTTACTTTTGCTGATTATAATATTCTGAAGCAGTTTTTTTTTGTAGAAAGCAGTAGATCCAGCTGTATAACACCTCTGGCTGGCTCATCCAGTACTTAACCTCCTTGACTGCTTGCACGCTGATACATTTCCCTTCTAGTAGATGTTAGGGAGTTTGAAGTTCCCCATACAAACCAGGGTCTGTGATCCCCGCAAGTTCTCCAATTGTTTAAAGAAGGCTTTATTGACTTTCTTGCCCTGATTTGGGTGGATGCAACACATTCCCACCATATTGTCATGCTTCCTGGCCTCCTCTCTCTCCCTGGATCCTGACCTACAAGTTCTCAACCAGTGTCTCCATCTGTCCCATAGAGGATGTAAATTTGAACTGCCTCCAAATTAATTTCCTTGAAATTAAGTTTTGTGAGATGCAAAGGTATATTCAGGGATGAATGGAGTTGTTTAACTTGCTGCTTTCAACCAGGATCCTGTTGGTGGTAGCTTGACCTGGTTGGTAGAGTCACTTGTTTAAAAATAGACTCTCATTGAGCCCTAGATCCTTCTGGTGCTTTCCTTCCTTTCTTCCTTCAATAGGTTAATACTCATGCTTGATTGTGCTTGATTGGGTTGACATCTAGTTTTGGTTACCCTACTCCAATCTGTTCCAGCTTTGACTCCAAACACGATAGATAAATTCTACATGATTTCCAAACACTGTGGTGGTCAGTGAAATTAAATGTGCAGTGTTTCAACAGAAAGGCTCCAGTGAATCTTGAATAAACAGTTAAAACTCTGGAAGTACTAATTTGAATATGGGATATACCAGAATAGGTATTTTCAAACCTAGCAGCTGAAATAAAGCTTCTGTAACTGCTATACATTAACTCCCAGAAACAAATAGTAATTTCTTTAGAAAACAAAGTATTATGACAAAGAAATTACTACCTTTAACAAGATTGTATGCATTTTGTAAACATTTGGACCATATTTAGACTATGAAGTGCAATCTGTTTCTCTGTGCTCAGCCATAAATGCAAGTGATGAGAAAGAAAAACCTCAGAAGTCATGCAGGCAGGTAGAGGCAACAGCAAAATAATTTTCGTTAAAATATTTTGGGGCATTGCATGAAGATGATGACCATGAACAGGCCTAGAAATAAGGTGGTCTTTTCAAAAATTGCAGCAGTGCATATTTCTGCATTTGAGGCATGTATTTCCAATGAGAATTTTTGATATTTTGTGTGTATATTCATCTGATAAAATAATTTATTCTCCTGTAGTATAGCTATAAATAGAGCCAAAGGTTTGGACTGAATTAATTGTTGGTTCTTAATATATTGAGACCTGACGTGTTTTAGGATAGTATATGTGCACAGTAGGACTCTTGCAACATTGGCTTTGAAGAGAAGAGCATTCATGATCTTGTTTTTTTTTAGTTGGCTTTCCATTTGAAGTAGATATAAAAGAACTAAGAACAACAGTATCTATATGAAAAAAAAAAAATTCTCAATAATTACTGGTTTAGTGTAGTGTTGAATCTTGTTCCTTCCTGTCCAGTGATGCGTTTCATTCATTAAATTGAACCATGAAGAGAAAAAGGTGAATTGAAATACTTTTAGAGGATAAAGGTATTAAATAATGGCCTGAATCAAAACAATAAAAAAATACCTAAACAAACACCACAAAAACCCCCATAAAACACCAAAAGCCAACAAACAAGCAATCATGAATTTTCTTTTGTCTTTCTAAACTTTTATAATTGTTTGTTAGAATTTTTCTTTCTTGTTTATTGCTGTTAATGTTTCTAATGGTTTTCATTAAACAGTCATTATTTGACTAATGGAGTTAGTTAAATGTGTTTGGAGTTAGTAATGACTTTTTCCAGGAGCTTATTTTCTAACCCTGAAATCTATCAAAACGTTAAAAGAGCTAGAGGAAACAGCACACTGGTGGTTTTTGAATAATTTTCTTTGCACAGTATGTAGTTTCTGTTATCCCGTGATCAAAGACTACACAGTGAATGCCATACTTACATTGTTGCCCCATGAGGGGAGATATAAACAAAGAGTGCTTATAAATTCTCATCTTCATGAGAGCTTTGGGCTATTGAAGTTTGTGGTACTTGGACAGAGCAGAATTTATCTAAGCACGTCCTAAATTGTGAAGGAGTCTGTTTGGGAAAGGAGGCTTGCATAGGAAGACTGACTTCGTTTAACAAGGTAACTGCAGAAACATGATAGTATCTCTTAAGAACATGTCAAGTGAACTATGTAAGTCACATACTATGTTCAATTGTTCTTCCAGTTTCAAATCATAAAGGAAAAGGATGACATGTGAAAACAGTAAATTTAGAGGATTCGTTATGAAGCATGAGGAAAGCCTTTTGTCTACTGCAGGGGTGGAAGCTCTTGGCCTGCCATTGACTACAAAATGATAGCATTTTTTCTCAAAGTTAAGGACTATAATCACAATATGTCTTCATAATATAACAACTCAGTCTTGCTGTCTACATCTGAAATACTTGATGTGTTTTTGAGCAAGACAATCTATTTTGATCAAAATAGCAAGTCACTTGTAGTTAGAAATAAGGTCAATAAGGGAACTACCAGTTTCTTATTTTAGGCAGCTCATACTACATTCGAAGATTATCTGATATTTAATACAAGTTTTGAGTGCATTATCTAGATGTAAATGTCTGGATTTGGATTAACATCTGTTACACATTTTTATGGTGTAATCAATGTTTATTGCACTTTTAAATATTAAAATATTTAGTATTATGATTTTCAGTAGTTTTAGCAAAGTTAGACCTAACGGTTGGCTAATTACATTGTGTTATTCAAATTCCCTTGTGAACCATTGAAGAGGATGTATAGGTGTGCGTAAACAATGAAGAAACAACAAGCCAGCAAACCTTTCTGTTGAGTGAGGAGGTTATTGTATAGAAACTGAGTAGAGGGCTGACTGGTCAGTGAAAGATAAGGCGGTTAAGGAAAATATCTGGAGAGTGCTTGTCGATTTTGATATCCCTAGTGAATTATAGCCTTTGCATCTCAGGACAGATATCCTCTACCTGTTCCATGGCAGTGGTTCTCAATGTTTAAAAGTCCTGCAGAACATCTTGGCTGCTCACCTTCAGAACCAATTACCATGTGAATTTAAGATCTTGATGAGTCCATTCAGCTTATCTTTGATTCATAGAATCACAGAATGGTTTTGGTTGGAAGGAACCTTAAAGATCATCTAGTTCCAAACTCCCTGGCACAGGCAGGGATATCTTTCACTAGATGAGGTTGCTCAAAGCCCCATCCAACCCAACAGTTCCAGGGAGCGCACATGCACAACTTCTCTGGGCAACCTGTCCCAATGCCTCACCACCCTCACAGTAAAGAATTTCTTCCTAATGCTTCCCAATTCTTACAGAATTTTGTAGGTTTTATATATATATTTGTTTTAGTTTTATTTTTCCTTTGGAGTGTAAACAGATGTCATGAAGTTATTCTAGGTTTTTCAATTGAATAACCTAGGTAAACAGTTGAGAAATTGAAAGAAACATTCTTTACTCACTCAGGTGAGGTGATACACTTAAAATGAAAAATTTGTGAAAGCGTCTCAGTCTGATGTCTAAGAAACCTTGGTGAAAATACTAAGTGTAAACTCTAACATTGTTTGGACTGGGTTATGTTTAGTACTACTAGTGTTCCCTGTTGTTTTGGGATATTTTGTATTTAATTAAAATGTTTTCCAATCAATACAGATCATATTTTATGAACAATTGCTCTTAGGCACCTAATTTTGAAAGCTGTTTTTCATTAACTGTTATGTAATTATTTGGGTTTTTTCTACAATTTTTTTCTGTTTTGCAATGAAAATAAATTCACTGGCCAAGATGTTTACTAATCGATCTGCTGCCAGTGCTTCTGCGTACTATGATAGTTCAGAATAAGGACTCTTAAAGTACCAATTATTGTATGCCTGCTACTACTGGATGAGAGAGGAAAGGAACAGATTTATTTTCAGGTTGCCTGAGTAGCCTCTTATCAAATCACGGCACAATTGAGGTTGGAAGGGACATCTAGAGGTCACTTGGTCCAACCCCTATTCCCCTCAGACAGGGCCACCTAAAGCCAGTTGCCCAGGACCATGTCCAGCTGTTTTTTTAATACATCTAAGGATGAAGACTCCACAATGTCCTTGGGAAACCTGAGCCAGTGCTGGGTCACATTCTTAGAAAGAAAGTGTTTCCTGATTTTCAGAGGGAATCTCCTGTGTTTTAGATTGTGCCCATTGTCTCTGGTCCTGTCACTAGGCACCACTGATAAGAGCCTGACTCTGTCTTCCTTACTGCTGCCCTCCTGTTATTTATACACATTAACAAGATCCTCCCTGAGCCTTCTCTTACTCAGGCTGAACAGTCCTAGCTCTCTCAGCCTTTGCTCATACGAGCAATACTTCATTCCCTTTGTCCTCTTTGTGGCTCTTCATTGGACTCTTTCCAGTTTGTCTTTGTCTTTGCTGTACTAAGGAGCCCTGAGGTGGACACAGCACTTCAGGTGCAGCCTCACCAGTGCCAAGTAGAGAAGTATCACCTCCCTCAGCCAGCTGGCAACATTCCTCCTAATATGGCCCAGGATGCCATTGACCTTCTTTGCGACACGGACACATTGGTGGGTCATGTTCAACTTGGCTGCCCACAAGGACCCCCAGGTCCTTGTCTCTGCCAAGATGCTTTCCAGATGCACGTCCCTCAGCATGTACTGGTGGTGCCTGGGGTTGTTCAACCCTAGGTGCAAGACCTGTGAAATTTCCCTTTGTTGAACCTCGGGAGTTTCCTGCCAGCCCAACTCTCCAGTCTGCCCAGGTCCCTCTGAATAACAGCATGACCCTCTGGCCTGTCAGTCACTCCTCCTAGTTTTGTGTCATCAACCAACTGCTGCGAGTATTCTGTCCTATCATCCAGATCATGAATGAAGATGGTAAATAGGATTGTACATGGTGTCAACCCCCAGGGTACACTGCTAGTTGCTGTCCTACAGCTAGACTTTGTGCAATTGATCACCACCCTCTAGGTCCAGCTGTTTAGCCAATTTTCAATCCACCTCAATGTCTACTTATCTAGCCTGTACATCAACAACTTGTCTCTGAGGATCTTATGGGAGACAATGTCAAAGGCCTTAGTGAAATTCAGGTAGACAATATCAGCAGCTCTTCCCTCATCTAAGCCAGTTGTTTTATCATAGGTGTTTAACAAGTTGGTCAAGTATGACTTCCCTTTGGTGCAGCCATGCTGACTGCTTCTAAATATTTTATTGTTGTTTGTGTACCTGGAGATGGTTTAAAGGATTTGTTGCTCCACCATCTTCCAAGGGATCAAGAATAATGGGCCTATAGTTCTCTTCCAGTCTTCTGGAACTGGTCCTAGTCATCTTAATAGATCAAAGAAGCGAGCTACTTCAGCACTTGTGTGGGCATCCCATCAGGGCCCGTGGACTTAAGTATGTTCAGTTTGCTTAAGTATTCCCTGGCCTGATTCTCTTCCACCAAGGGTGCATTTTCCTTGCTCCAAGTCTTTCTTCCTGCTCTCTGGACCTGAGATCCCTGAAGGCTGGTCTTGATTGCAAAGACTGAGGAGAAGGTGGCATTCAGTACCTCAGCCTTTTCCAGATCCTGTGTCACCAAGTACCCTGCTTCTTTTGTCAATGGGCTCACATTTTCCCTAGTCTTCCTTTTGCTGTCTATGCACAAAAAACCCTTCTTGTTGTTTTTAACATCCTTGGCTGGATTTAATTCCATTTGGTCTTTGGCTATCTCTGCACGTGTTTCTGTATTCCTCCCAAGTTATCTGTCCTTGCTTCCACTCTCTATATGGTTCTTTTTTTGTGCTCGAGTTTGGCCAAGAGCTCCTTGTTTATCCACACAGGACTCCTGGCATTTTTGCCTGACTTGCTGCTTGTTGGGATGGGCTGCTTTTTAGCTTGGAGGTGATCCTTGAATATTAACCAGCTTTCTTGGGCCATTATTCTCTCCAGGGTTTTATCCCACAGGTCTCTTCCAAAAAATTTCATTCTGTCGCGGTCGGAGCACAGAGGTGCTTCCCTCCTAAAGGGAAGAAGGGTTGAGGGCAAAGTGGAATATCTCCTCACCAGGCTCGTTTTCAATATGTGTATAGGTAACCTCTTACTTAAACTGAATCTATAGATACTATTAAATGAGGATGTAGGAGGTAAATGTTGGAGTACTTCATTGCATTTGCATAAAATTTGGGCAATGGAAATGCTGAAGATGGATTTTGACTTCTCCATCCAGAAGAACCTAAGATTCTAATACTTAGTCCCATTAAGAAATCATAACTAGTTTCTTCTGGTTTTGTCTTTTCTCTTATGGGACCTTTTGATTCAACTCTGTTTCAGGATGGCATAACTTTGCTTCTGTTTAGTTCCACTGGGCCTTTATGTTGGCATGAAATGCAGCATCCAGGGGATTCCCTGTCTCAGAATGAACTATCAACTGTTACATTTAACTTTCCTAAGGTTTCAAAACTTCTTAATAATCCTTTAAATCTGTTGGAAGGTCACCTGTCAGAAGAGGAACTAGAGGAACATGCTATTTTTATCATGTGAGTGCTTTAGTTGAGAACAATCTCCTGGCTTGTTTTGTTAAGTATTATCTAATTATGTAAAACACCTGGTGGAATTAATTGATGGGTACAGACATTTTTTTTCTTCTGTTTATGGGGTAACAGATTTGATCATAACATCTACCATACTTTTTAGAATATTAATCCACTGTATCTGACTGATGAAAAAGAAGGCAATACATTTTGTAAGCAGTATGACTGGAAGAAATTGCACTAATATAACTGTAAAAACTATTTTATTAGAGCCTACAAAATGAGCAGGGGCTTTGATCAACCTGGTCTAGTGGAAGGTGTCCTTCTCCATGGCAGGGGGGTTGATACTAGATGATCTTTAAGGTCCCTTCAAACCCAAATCATTCTATGATTCTATGATTTTATTAGCAAGGTGAAGGAGATAGGAAGAAACTTAACCTCAGTGATTAAATTGTTCATTTCATCTTCAGTTCTGTTATTAAAAACAACCAGAGCTCTTAGCTAAACCACTAAAAAATTAAATAAGGCTGAAGTAACTATTACGTCTTTTAGCATATGTAAATAGTAACAGAGGATAAAAATGTATGTATCATGACGTAAATTTTTGTAAGTTTTTACTAACTTGATATATTGTGTTCAAGAATTGAGATGTCTAAGCATTCTTCAATTTAGATTCTTATAAAAAACACCCCACATTACCAAACACTTGGAAACTGGTGTGCCTGTAAGTCTTCATTTGTATGTCAGAAATTATATTAAGAAAATTATAGACACTGTTGTGTATAGACTGTATTTAAGGTTGCTTAAAAAAAAAAAACAAAAAACCAGCCTGTTTCCAGATGAATTGACAGAATAGTTGTAATATGTTGTTGTCAGATTCCGGTCTCAGAATTTTGTAAAGTTTAGCTTCCTAATCTATTTGCTGATTAGTCAGCCTCAGCAGATTTTGTTGTACTAATTTTAACAGCAGGTTTTTAAAATAGCTTATAGAATGCCAAAATTGTAAACTATGTGCTTTACCAAACAGTTTTCTGTAAGACTGCAGTTTGTATTCTTTCCCAAGAATACCACACTCTAATTCTGTAAGTAGATGTTTAGTTGGTAAAGGATATATTAAGCAAATTTTTTATAGCAGACATCACCATCAGAGGTGTCAGCTGTGTCTTTCGTGTTATTTTGTGTCAATGTTTTCTATGCAAAACCAATGAGAAACTGCAAATTTATTCCATATAGGTTAGCTCTTTTACTGTTTATCTGGACAGGATTTGAATTTGTGTTGTAGCTTTTAGAAATGTTGCACACAATTTATGTTCTCATATGTTTTACTTTTGTTTACACATCAATGTGTTAATATTCACCAGTATGTTCTAGTATACCCTCCAACAGCAAGGTGAAGCCAGCAACTAAAAAGATGCTGATGCCTTTTTTGTTTGAATATTCTTTGAATGGCAACAACTGATTTAGAAAGGGAAGAAGAGTGTTTACCCCTCCAGAATGACAAGGAATCAGTTCTTCCTCATTAAACTATGTGTTATTTCTGTGCTCAGAACCACTAAGGAAGCTGTCTTCCACAGGGAAGTGTGGATTAAGTTTGCCAGTGCAACGTTTCTGTAAACTATCAAATAATGATTACTAAATGAGGTTTCTTTTTCTTTTTCTTCCAATTATAAATTATTCAGCAGAGAAAATACTATGCTGCTTCTTCATGTATTAGTATTGTTAGAGGGCATGCCATTTAATCATTAGCCTCCTTATGTTTGCATGACATGATAGACTGTTGTGTGGTGGTGCTTCCCTGGGCTTGGTACACTCAGGGAAAAATCAGTTGTGAAAGTGTAAAGAAAATCCATAGCTTCACCTTTTTATAGGGATGGTCATATCTGGCTGAAGCAGTGCAGAATTCTTTGTGGGAAAAATTTGGCCAAAAAATGCATATAAAAGGACAATGCTGGGAAAATCTGTTTTAATATTTAAAATTTGGGGTGTCATTTATGATTAATATGAAGACTGTCTCAGCTATTCTTTCAAGGGTAAATTCTCTTTCACTCTGACTCAGTTCTTCTATCCCAGGTAGAAGCTGGGTAACAGAAACAGTGAAGGACAAGTCACTCCAAATGATAGTTTCCTGAAAGATTCATCTTCCTTTTAGGGCCTTTGATGTCAGTTTTCAAAGCAGTCTGACTTTTACTGAGCTATGTTATTTTTTTCTCTGGATACTCTGAAATAATTTACTGGGTAGCTGAGCAATGGTTTGTGTCCCACTGGCCCAACTGCTAGGAATTCCATACCTTGGGAGAGATAAAACATAAATTCAGGAATCATTACCATCTTCATCCAGCCATAGTAGAGATAAAATTAATGCATTTTTAAGAGGCAGCAATGGAGGAGTTATATAAAAGATTCCAGTATTACTTTTGTACTTAACTACAAATAAAACTTTGGGTTACATGAGTGTAATTTTTTATCGCTTTTCTCTAGACAGACCATCTTTTCTTAATAAGAACAGTGAGACAGGGTAAAATTAAACTATTCTGTGCTGTCATAAAATAGAATTCAGCAATCTGGTTTACTTTTTGTTTCTATGATCAGGCACTGTATATTATGTAGGGAGGTGAATAAATTTCCCTTTGTTGTTTCCATCTACCTATTTTATACTATTTAACTACATATTTATCTAAATGCCCTAATTAGCATATTCCTGGCATCAGGCTTCTTTTCTATTACAACCTTTTGAAGCTGCATTGTTCATATTTCAACAAGTAGTTTTACCTTTGTTATATGCTTTTAAAAATCAGATTATTCCACACTCCCTCATTCCCCTTTTTGTTTAGGACATAGATTCTTTGAGGCAAAGCCTCAGAAAAATCACCACTGTGCAATCAACTTGTCCTGGTTTGAGTTAGAATCAAACAAATTCTGTTCAGTGGTTTTACTTTTCAGCTGAGTCTCTTCTAAATAACTGCACTTTCTGAAATTAACAGCATGTTTTCACAGACAGTGTCTGCTTCTAGCAGTGGTAACACTTGATATTCAGAGTTACTACCAAGGATTGATGTGTGCAGACCAAGGTCACTGCTAACTCTTGTGTATCACGTTGGGGGGTGCAGAAGGTGAAAGGCCGCACCTGCAGCAAGGAGTGGCCAGGACAGGTGACCCTAAATGGACCAACGAGGTATTCCATCCCATATACGTCATATTCAGTATAAAGCTGAGGGATCATGAGGGTCTCAACCCTTCCCTTCCTGTTGGTGCTTCCACTGACCTTTGTTACCCATCTACCTTCGGGACCCTTGGCTTCAGCTGGCCTTTGCTTCCCTTGGGGGCCTTCTTGTCTTCTTGGACCCTTCCCTTCAGCCTTCACCTTTTGGACCATCTTGTGCCTTTGATCCCATTCGTGTGTTCCTGAACGCAGCTCCTGAACCCGTTTCCTATCTGCTGCTGAGCCTGATCTGGGACTTTGCCACTGCCTGCACAGCCTCAGTGGTGACAGTAACATAATTGCCACCAGAGGGAGGTTGGGTTCAATACTGGTTTTGTATATATTTGTATATATTCCATTGTATTATTGTTATTATCTTCATTAAAGCTGCTTTAGTTTTCTAATCCAGAAACCTCTCTCTCATTCCCTTCCTCTGCCATTTTGGAGGGGAGAGGGCCATAAGTCTCTCTCCCTTATCCTCTTTCTCTTCCTCTGTTTGGAGGGGCAGGA
The DNA here is from genome assembly GCA_032159205.1 of Eurystomus glaucurus suahelicus. NCBI lineage: Eukaryota > Metazoa > Chordata > Aves > Coraciiformes > Coraciidae > Eurystomus > Eurystomus glaucurus. Next base: position 41,525 of record JAVFHW010078148.1, on the reverse strand, counting down.
GGGGGAAGAGAGATTGACAGAGAGCATCTGTTGTAGGTCTCATGGATTGAACCTAAATCTCGAGACACCTTAATGTCATTCTGCATGTATGTTGTGAGCTCAGCCTATTTGGACCAAGTAAGCTTACATAGGCAGGAGATGCATCATCATATATGCATTAGGTATTCATTCTTTTGTGATTTGACAGTGTTGGGAAGTCTGTGAATACTGCCTTTAAGTTTCCATTTCTGAGCTTCTCTAAAAAAAAAAAAAAAAAAATCAAACAGGATGGACAACTTGTATAAAACACATAAAGGTCCTATTCTTTAAGAGTTTTATCAGCTGATGATGGCATTACTCTTTCCTTATCAATATAAATGCATAAGACTGCTACATCAGTGGGCTTGTTTAGGTGCTGCAGGAACTTGTTCTTGCTCCTGATGCCCTTGTTTCATTATCTTGCATCTGGGGCAAGAGAACTGTGATTCTCACTCATTAATATAGTGCCAGTTCTGCACTACACAGTATTAGCTGCTACAAAATCATACTAGAATAAACTCCAATGAAATAGTCCATGACTTTAGTGGTTAGTTTGAAAGCTTGGCATTTGCTAAGAGGCTCAAAATAATATACAGCAATAGAAAAGGCCTACAGAAGGAACGAAAGAAATTAGTTTATGGGGCAGGGATAGGGAAAAGTATTTATTTTTCTTACTACCTTTCCAACCAATTCCTCAGCAAAACATTAAATACAAGCAATTTGACCAGGCATAAAAGAGGTGTCTCCCCTATGAAAAGGAATTAACTAGAAATTTGCTGATTTATTTATAAATAGGTATTCAAATGACATACATTTAATTAAATTTTAAGTTTACATACATGTGTGAAAATCTAGCCCACAACATGTGCTGCAGATAAAGTTTCACAGTGTAACATGCTCTGTGTGGCTCATTGGGATTCAAGTGTGCATGCCACTGCCTTCTTGTATACTAGAAAGCTTGTGTCCTCAGTTATTACAGGTTCCTACAATACTTGTTTTCTTTCTTGTGACTAATGTGGTCAGGCCAGATCAAATACTACTCTTTGGAGTGAATGGTAAGGAATTAGGTCATCTTGTAAAGTGCCTCTCTACACCTTGTCAATATTGTCACTCTATTGAGTGAGGCGTAGCTGTTTATTCCTGCTTAAAACATGTTGAATTAAAATTGAAGAGCACTTAACTTTGTCCAAAATAAACAATACAATGTTATTGTATTGTCAGATGTTAATGGTTACAGGAAGTACTGCGAGGGGGAAGGTGTGTGGGGGGAAGGAAGAGTATTATATTTGGACTGCTCCTCTAAAATAACTAGCAGGGTAAACTAATTCAATGAAGTAAAATATATGTATCATATCTAAAGGTGTTTATAATTACCAGAAGAAGATAATTTAACTTTCAGCTGCAGCTGTATATACAGCCTGTGTATGTTTTGAGCCGCTACTGGATTTTTGTAGGTGTAATGGGTGTGATTATGTAGAAAATCCAGTTTAAGTCTTCATACATATTTGGTAGGTAGAATAGTAAGAATGGAAGGGTTGAGAACAGCCCATCCATTCTGACAAAGCACATCTAATAAAATTAAGCTAAATATTAAGATTATGTTTATTTTTCACCTTGAAAGTCCAGAAATCTTGCCATGCCTGAATTGGCTGTCAGTGTGTTACAGCCTCCCATTATTGCTGGTCCCTGATTCCATAAAGGAGAAGTGGGTGGAGAATTGGAGAATTAGGGGGATGCAGATGCCTGAGCTTAAATTGTAAGTTGGCATTTTCACACTGCATGGGAAATTAATAAAATGTTTTCTACATTTTATCTGTTTATCAAATGGTTGACCATGTTTTAAGTAACTAGTCCAACTGAAAGCTGAGCCAGACTGGATGAACTTAGGGACATTTTGTATTATTTTCCTGTGGTCTAGAAATTAAAGCATGCCCTGAAGCAGAAGTTTATAAAATTCCTGACTGTGTCTTTGCAGACTTTTGTTATAATTTCTTAGATAACAATGCTTTTGAGGGCACTCCTTAAAAGCTTGAGACCTGTTTTACAGTGCTTGTTTTATATTTATTCATTACTGTTTGAGGGAGAAAAAAATCCTTTTTGTTTAGTTTACAAAAGAATAATAGTCATATGCTGTGTGGAAAATGATTACAGTGTGTAAAAATGGAGGATGGACATTGTAATTGGAGAACTCTTGTCATCTTTGTTGACTCATTTTAATCCATGAACTGGAATGCAGTTTAAGATCAAAGCATGAGTACTAGAAGTTAGACCTTAGATGTGATCTTTGGAGTCCTGTATTGGAATCTAAAAATTCGGTTTTAGTTTTACAGTGGTGTGTTTATAATTATCCCAGTGAAGAAATACCTTCATTTTGTATTGAGTATAATCAAAGTAGTGTGTTTATAACTTGTAGGGAGCCTGCAGAAACTCTTGATCTACTATGAATTACTAAAAAATATTTCGGTAATATTTCATCTCAGGATTCTGCTGTTTTTCAGGTTGTTATAGCATTATGCTAGGGAAAGTCTGTGACAGAAAGGAAAGAGTTTGACTTTATCAGTCAATCATTGCAGCCTACATCATGGGACTGAGAACTGAGGGACACTGCTGGCATCCCTGCCTCTTCCAGGAGAAGGGAAAGTGGGATGAAAGGAGAGAGGGGCTCGTTTTCTCACACAGTAGATGACACTGATTCTTGGGCTATTAAAAACCCAATAAACAAAAAAATATCCTTTACATCCTTGCATTTTGCTGTGTGACTCCTTACACTGACCTGCAGGAGAGGGGAAGAGTTGCTCTTTGCTGTGTGAGCTCACATGCAAAGATGATGCCAAAGTTGCTGAGAAGTTGAACAAGCTGAATTGAGAGGGTATCATTCTTCTGTTCTTAAGATCTTGAAATACTTAAGTAATTCATTGTTAAAAGGATTTGTAATTTCAGTTGTGCCTTAATACAAGATAACTTTTTTGTGTAAGCAGTGAAACGGAAGCAGGCAAAAGCTAAATCTAAACCCAGGCTTCACTGCTACAAGGCATTTAATCACGTTGTGCACCTCACAAGCTTGTGTCACGATAAAAATAAGATAGAGGGTGGGGAAAGGCTGTTTTTAATCTTGTAATCTCTTTTTCTGCATGGAAGGCAGTCTAGAACTGATGGACAACATAATGCATACACTTAACAGGTTTGTTAGTAAGCAGCTGTTTATTACTATTAAGGAAAGAATACTCTGAAACATATTTACAACTGTTTGGAAAGAACATTTTTGAAGTGTCTCCTGTTCTAGTGGCAAATGAGAAATACTTCAGTTTGTAGCTGTTCGAGGTGCAGTAGGCTTTGTGTACAAACTTAGATGAAATGAACATGAGTGTTTCCGCTCAAACTGCCTTTGGGTTTCTGGTTCTTGGTTTTTCTGACTGTTTAAGTTCTCTGGTCTGGCATTGCACCCAACTTTTTTGTCCACGGCACGCAGCCAGACCCAGCCAACTATGTAGTATGGTCATATCAAAATGCATCATTTCAACCCCATCAATTTATGCCTTGGCTTCCACAATAATAAAACTGATCCTTTGCATTCTCAGGGTTGCATCACTCTGAACAGGTCTATGATCTTCTAAATGTAACACTAGGTGAAGAATACCTTAATTCTCATCAGTAAACAAAAATCTCTTACTGGGATTTTGTCACTGTAGTGAAGAGTGTAGACCATTGAATTATATTAGCATAACATTGGATTTTGTCTATTTTAGCTACTCCTAGAACTGTTTATTTTTATTTCAGAAAATCTTTTTAAGACATCAATGTTGTAATAGTGACTTTCTTTAAAAATCGTTCCTCCCTTCTCTCTAACAATAATATAAAAGGGTCCTGTTGTAACAAAGCTCAAAACTAGTCAACTAGAGATCCTCTATTGTCTCTTCCAGTAACCTAGACATTGTATTTCAGAATTAATTACAGCATTTTCATCCTTTTTGAGTCCATGCATGTTTTTCTTTTTGTTGTTAATATGTTATGTATGTTTTGTTGCTGAATCTTCTCCTCATCAAGCTATTTTCATTAAAAATTACAAAAATCCTTTACAATGATAGTAAAGTATATATCAGTAGCTGCATGGGTGATTTAGAATTCTTATGTTCTTCACTTCCTTGAAGTTCTTGATTACTTAACCTTCAGAACACAGTCAGTTTTTTATGTAAATTACTTCACCAAGCTTTGTCTAGTTAGAAACTGGTTTCAGCTTGAGAAGAAAACTGTTGTGTGGGGTTGTGGTTTATTTTTTCATTGGGCAGTTTTTGCTTGTTGCTTTGGATTTTTTAATGGGCTCGTTCAGTTTTGGCTCACAATCTTGTGACTTGATTAAAATTTCTCCATTTATGCCTGTTTTTCGTCTTTTGCAACTGCAGAGCAACAGACTAAACTCCTCAAGACAAGTAGATGTGGATCTCTGGCGGTTTTTTTCTGTAATAAAAATAAACCTGGATTACTATGGTTTTCGTTGGTGTTGTATTGCATTTTATTGAATTTTGCTCTTGAAAGTACCTTCTGTTTCTTCAAAATAAAATCCTGTTTGGAAAAAAACCATAGAACTGTGATTGAAAAACCTTTGAGGGTAAGTGATAAGGAGAACTGTAGTGGAAAGTGGAGGTATTTTGGAAGCATTGGGTTTTGCACTTTTATCATCTTAATAGTTTCATTTTGGGTGTTGAGCCAGTAAAGAATTATAGGTTTGAACAAGTGTGGGGATGCTACTTATTGATATTGTTGCAATCCAGCTGTTTGCAAGTTTTTCGGTTGCTCAAAGCAAGCTGTCCATACTGCACCCCATTCCATCAGTTTGCAAGAAGGGCAAAAAACCCCAGAATAAACTCCCTGTTTAATTCAAACACTTAGCCTCATTTAATTAATTTTCTTGATTTATGGTAGAGAGCATATTAAAAGTCCCTGGTAACAACAACCACATGATGAAAGATTACAAATTTTCAGAATTCAAGAGTGTGCAATAGAACATAATTAGGTTCTTAACAGATTTGCAGTTTTAAATAATAAAAATAAAGAAATCTAACACTGTGTTAGTCAAAAGAAGATATGAGAGGGAAAAACTGACAAAAATTAAATATGTTCAGTATCTTAGAAGGAATTAATATCTGTCTTTCTGTGGAACAAGTTGTTTAAGATAAACTTACTACTAGAATTAATTAAAGCCAGAATTTTCATATTTTGGGGCTTTTAGGGAGGGAATTAAAATATTTAGATTTAAAAAATCCATTGTGACATAATGAACAATTCATGTTATTTTATGTGAATATAAACTATGTGTTATGATTTAAAACTTTCTTACTGTAAGAAAAAACCCTTTGAATTACATTTCTCTTACTCTCTGAGCAAATGGTACTGTTGACTTAATGTAGAGTATTTCCAATTATGATTTCTTATAAGGAAAAGAATCGCATTTATGTTGATAATCTTTAAATTGTAACTTAAACCAAATTGAGTTATTGCTAAAACTTTGCAAATACATTTTTTTATATTATTACAATGGCTTTGGCAATATTTTATTTTGGATATGAAGATTTGCTCTCCTGAGAAACATCACTTCAAGCATATGGAAAAGCAATTCTTATACAAAATTAATTGGTTTATTTACTTACAGCTCTTAAGTGACCAAAGTTTTATGTGTTTTTTGACGTAAGGCTCACAGTTGGGATTATATCTTTACATAATAGTGTCAAATATATAACTGAAAAACCATAGTGATGCACAGAGAAACTTGATACAACTCAGTTAAGAGTTTTATCAAGCAGGTATTCTTTAATGCAGCTCTGGGGTAGCGCTGGGGATTACCCACCATAAGTGCTCCACTGATCAAGTAAAATTAGCAGAGTATATATATTGTAACACCATACATATTAATCAGAATTCTGGGAAACACTTAACATATTCATTACATTTCTGAGAACTAATTAACATATAGAAACATTCCTTGAGCATGCGTAATAAAATGGGTCGGTGGTCTTAGGGTGGTCGTCCAATGAAGGCTCTGGGTCTTCCTCACCATGTCCTTTTAATCTCCTGCCTAGTTTGGCATTGTTTGTGACGGAATTCAGCTGCCTTTTTATCCTGTATCCTGTGTAAGCCCATAACTTACCCTATCTCAACAGCCTTGACAACTCAGTGTTCTGTGTAGGCTCATAGCTTACCACACCTCAAGGATGCTCTTGGAATTTGTGTCCTAACTTAGCCATGTTTACAAAGTGATAAGGACCCCTAGAGGGACAATCTGTCTCCCTTACATTCTATCAGTAGGAAGAAGAATTTTCTAGTTGTAACAAAGCCTCAAATGACCTTTTTCGTCCTTGGAATTTAATGCCATATTTAAAAAGGGCACAAGGTGCTCACGTGTTCAAACTCTTTTATGTTGATCTGTTGGTTCAAAACAGAGTAAGAGTTCTAAATGACTGAAGTACAGCTAATTTGTTTGCTAATGGTGCCTCTCATGGATTGTTAATATCCAGACAAATTGACTCTGTACTAAAGCTACAGGTGCCCTAACAGAGACTCTTCCAGTGTCCCTCCCTTATTTCCCTATGAATTAGGTACTTCCAAGGTTTACAGGCTCAACCGAGGTGCCTTCTGTGCCTTCTTCATAGCTGTACATAATAGTTTGTAATACACACTGCATGTCTGGCACGTTCCTGCTTCCCCTTGGTGAAGAAAATAATATGTATGAGCTTCCTGAGCAAAAGGCAGTATCTTTCTAAGTTCTTACATAGCCCTTAACTTTATCTATCAACATATCTTGATTGGCAATTGAGCACCTTTGTCCTTTATCTTCCTTTTAAACTGAGGCTTAGTTTTAAGCCTCAGTTTCCCCTAAGACCACTTAAGGCTGTTAGTCTTTGGTAAATGATTCCTGTTGAGGCAGCTGAAGTCTTTCATTCCTCAAGTCAGTGTTAGAAAAAGATTATACTTATTTTACAGTTTGCAAAAGCAACATTCCTCAGCATTTTCTACACTTGATGAAGATGGACAGATTTCTACTACCTTGTCCTCTGTGTTTAAATGACCACTTTCTTGCTATTTTTTTTAACTACCTGTAGTATTTACTCCCTGCAGAGTCTAACATCTGTGAGTGTTAGAGCTCACACCGGTGAGCTTTCTTTTCCTCATTTCCTGACTCTTTCTGCTTCTAAGCATGCCAGAAACTTAAAGATACTGGGGAAACTGGTAATATGGCTACTAAATTAGCAAGATATATATTGCCCAGCATGAAGAAGGTAGCATGCCAAGTAAATAACCCATTGCAACAGGGAGGTTATTATTCAGATCAGAACCCTGATACAGCTCCGAGGTTGGAGATAGGACACAGGTCAGTGTAGAGCTAGAGTTGCAGGATTCACTCAGTGATATCTTGGAGTAAGTGAAAAGTACAGCTATAGGGAGTAGGAACTAGAAAGTGTTTCCTGCGCTTCTTGTTCTTATTTTCTAAGTCAGATTCAGGTCCATGTGAGTCATGTTTCCTTCACAGTGCTCTGTCTTGCTTTTGGTCTAAAGGGTGGCCTGTCCAGTGATGGATCTCTTCAGGAAGTTTCTCATTACTCCGTCAGTAATTTCAGTTTCCCGTCATGACCCTGACACTAACTATAGGGGATGGGCAGCAGACTGGAAGTCATCCAAATCCATGGTGCCATGACCAATTTATGCCAACATGTACATTGTGCCTGCCACACCCCAAGTGTATTTCTGCATTCTGCTGCTTCTGATGCATGTGGTCTTTTTGTGAACTGACTTACTGAACTAATCCATAAGAAAACATTTTTTTTTCTAAAGCAAAGTAAATTATACTTTTAGTAAGAACTGTCACAACAAATGTGGTGAAGTGTAAAGAGCAAATCCAAGAAACATCAGTGGTAACAATGGAAGGATGTGAACAGTGGGGAGTAGGAAAAATACTGTTTCATAAAGAACATATGGATAGTATGTTATATATTTTATGTACTTACTGTTTGTAAGCCCACGTTATTTTGCAGACAGTAGCCTCTTATTCATTGAGAAGAGCCTTCTCCTGGGGTAATTACTATCCTAAGGAGGAGGCCTAAGTATAATACGAATTCTATAAATAAGGTGAAACTGCTACATGCAGGAGTGAATATTCTCATTTATTATTCCTTTAAAGAATAGCATTCTTTCATCAATAATTCAGTTTTACAAATCATTATTATGCTGTAAATTATTAAGTTGCATAAATTATTCTTTGTATGTAAGGTGTAAGTTTGAAGGATAATAGAATTTTATAATTTTCACTAGATGGCAGGAGCCATTCTGCTCTTGTTATTCATTCATTTGGAAAGACTGCAGTTCTTAATTTTTTATTTTGGTTTATATAACTGAAACAAGCTTTGACCTAAGAGTTATTTTGCCATATGGGACTTAGATCAGTGAATAGTGGAACTTCTAGAAGAAATTATTTTCTGTAGATTGGAGGGCAAAAATTACATGTCATGAAATATGTATATGCCTTTAAATATATTTGTAAAGTTTAAAATTCTGTTGTGCTTGTGATGGTGTTTGATCACCACCACCTCCAACACCCTCTTTCTTTCCCAACCCAACTCCAAAATCCTTTAACACCAAAACAGAACCCGAAAAAAAAAAAAAAAAAATAATCCAGTCCTTGGGCTGAGTTTACTCCCATACAGATAAATCACAGGTGGTATTGTTAATCTGATTGGAGGCAGGCAATATACAAATATAGTTAACATTTTTAGAAGAACTGAGAAGACTGTGTTTTCCTGTTGTGCTGAAACTTGTCAGCTAGTATCTCAAGGATAATTTTTAATACTTTTGGTGTACTTCACATTTCAAGGCATTTCTTGTCTTTACCTAATTAAATAGGTAAATCTTTTGTATATTTTGTTATGAGAACAAGAAACAACAGAGAACAGACAAAAAATATTTTAATAAATTCGGTCCTGCTCATTACAAAACTTGCTAGTAATGTCTACATCACCTGTCATCTGTGATTTGATGGAATGGTGAAGTATGCTAAAGATTATGTCAGAGAATGATGTTGTACTTCAAAGTTCATCTGTTTTATATATTTCTATAATGCTACACCCCATTCCATTTCAGTACTGAATGTGTTGTCTGTAGAGTGCAGTACAGGGAGCAGCCATCTAACATAAAACCCAACATGGCAGCTTGACACAAATCCTCCTGATCTAACTGTAGCAGAGGTCCTAGGTCACTCTGTATACCCTTTCTTCTTTGGCAGCATATACAGCTGGCTAAACCCAGGTGCTTATTTCAAGAGACAAGCAGTTGATCCAACAGTGAAGCATGAGGGTGGAAAATGCTGTTGTAATTTTCATTTAATCAACTTGATATTGGGAAAGAAAGGAATTCCTGTGTGGTTTCAGGGAAAGGCATAAGAAGGTGGTAATCTCCTGGTAAGATGGTAGAAAATCTGGTAGAGACATTAGTCAGCCTGTAGTTTAATACTTAAAATAATGTTCAACTGTAGGAGTCTTTCTTTAATTCAAACCATCTTATAACAATAAGAAGTACTGTTTTGGTCCTTGCCATACCATTTAAGGCACAACTACATATGTAGGAGCATGTAGGAGCATATAGTAAGGTAAAGAAGTGAAGAACATATGTTCAGATACATGAAGCAGTATATGTGGTGGAAATTTGTTTCTTTTAAGTATGACTCAGAACCTTTGTTCTTGTCATACTCAAATGCTTTCCATAACAGAACTGGAAATAGTGTTCAGAAGTGTTTGCCTTTTCAAGCTTTTTCAGTCACGTAAGCTGTATAATTCAGTAGTTATTTTCTTTCTTGAACCCCTCTTTCAGAAGATTCTCACATTTTCATAGCATAATATATTACAAAATGTCCTTAGATTTGATTATTTCAAACCATGAAAATATCAGTTACACAAATGGTAGAAGGTAAATTTTGTTAGTTGTTTGATATTGGATATATATTTGTTGGTATTGATTTGAGTCCACAGTTGTGGTGGATTAGTGAAGCAGACAAATCACAGTAGATATGTTCTGCATAAATCCAACTAGTACATAATCTGTTGCCAGTTAATGATACTATATATGACAGTAACCCATATGTCATAATCTCTTGGAACTGAAAGCATTTTACAAAAACTGTATCTTCCACTGTGCTGTTTCCCCTGTTTTTTCTAGCCTTCTGTGATTTATGAATAGATGGAGATTCAAGAAGAAGATTCAAGAGTTAAATGCTAAATGAAAAAAATTACCTGATTATACAATTCGATGTGCACTGCAAGTTTCCCCATAATAAAAAGATTCTCTTAACTTCTTGGAGATGCTTCCCAAGGCACTGTAATAAAACGAGAAGTATGATTCTTTGAATATGTAGATGTGTGCATTAAGAATGTCTATATTTTTAATGAGCGTAAAAGATAAAAGCTTCCGTTCACTATAACAGGATTTAAATAGTATGCAGTTCTAATAATGCAAAAAGGAAACAGCATTCTCTGTAAAATTTGATAGAATAAAAATGAAAATTTTATACGATAAGATACAAAAGGTCAAGAGCAACATTATACAGTGAAATAAATTCAGGGAAGAGTTACTTTAGCCCCTGCAACTTTAAAATATCATGATGTTCTCTAATGGGTTTGGAAGCCATTAACAGCTACTGATTCAGCACAGAGATGAGGGTTTGTTTGCTTTTCTTAAAAGGTTTCACTAATGCTGTCATGTATGAGCTCTCTGGATAGAGAACAAGGTTTAGGTATATCAAGTCATCATTGTCTGATTTTCTTTTTTCTGAGCATTTTCAAGTGAAAAGTCTGCCTAACTAGAAACAAATGGATTATAAAAATCTATCCTAAAGCTGGAAGATTTAGCTGAGGGGCGAAGGTTGGTAAAGGATTTGCTTTTACTTGTATGTACTGTAGAGCCAAAATTGAATATTTATGTGCATAGCTATGTTAGTTACCACTCTGATTGTTCTTAAAAGTGAAGTTTTAATGGCAAAAAATATAGCCCAGACTCCAAGGGAAGAATCTTTTCCTCAGTACAGACTGTTAAAAGCTCATAGTATTTTAGACAGAAGTGACATTTGCTCAAGCAGACTTTTATAAAATAATGGCATGAAACTGTGAAACTTGTGCACTAAAGCACATTTGTTACCATAAATCCATTATCTCTCAAATACATAATCTTATTTTTTTCCAAATACAAATGACTATCACAAAGTTCTAACAATAAGACAACTTTTTAACATATGTTGCAGCTAGAGGCAACTCCAGTTAAAACTTTAGATTTCTAAAAGGCCTATCCAACCAATTGAAATGCTGAAATGAAGGAGAAACATGAGGTATCTTTAAATTCTGTAGCTTTCCAGTTGATGAAACGCCTTTTTCAGCAGAAAACAAAATGATTATCACTTGCTTAAGAAATACTATAGTGATAGAAATTCCCTGTATTTGAGGATGATGTGTATCTTGCTTGGCTGTGTCCTACATTAAGCTGAGTGAGAATGTGTTAGACTCTGTTAACCAGTCATCACCAAGGACACACATTCTTTTCAGGAGGTTACACATATTAAGGCTCTTGGTAGTGATTTGAAGACGACTGCAGTGGTTTTTGTGAATGACAATTGGTAAGAGAGTTCTTAAATATGTTGTTCTATTACATTATTGCAATTAGTATTTAGAAAAAAATGTCTCCATTCTTTCTATAAATAGAGGTTTGTGTTGCTTATTCTTTTTCTAAAAAAAAAAATAATAATTTTGGAACTTCAGTATCTTAAAGTAGAAACCTGTTTTCTAATAAATCATATGTGTTATGCTTGGCAGATTAAGGGTGGAAACAGCCTTTTCTCCTTCCTTTCCCCTATATTATCTCTGAACAGCATTTCACATATAAGATGAAATATTTCAAGGGCTTGACAAGACATTAGCTTAGCTGTTTCAAATGAGTGATTCTGAAGATGTATTAGACTCCTGGTCTTCTGTTACTGCAGTGTGACATTAAGCCAGTCAGTACTTACATCGTTAAACTTTGAGTAATTAAAACTAAAAAATTGTCATGGATTGAGGCTGGGATGGACACTAAATGAATGACAGATGGTCTCTACTAACTGCTCTCCCTTCCTTAAGGGGAAGGAAAAGGGAATAAGAGACAGAGACTTAGAGGTTTAAAACAAACAAACAAAAAAGCTAAAACTGCTTTAATGAAACAGTAATGATAAAAAGAAAAAAATATTAATAAGAGAATAATGAATTATATACATATATATATATAAACCCAATATTGAACTCCCCTTGATGGTGGTCATGCCACAACGAATGCTGCAGTGTAGGCACTGGGGAAGTCCCAAACTGGACTCAGTGGCAGACAGGAACTCATAAATTGGGATTGAAGGCAAAAGAATGTCCTTCTTGGATGCCAGCCATTGAAGAAGAGAGCTTGACCCTTGTGATCCTTCAGCTTTATATGGAGTATGACATATATGGAATGGAATTCCAGTTTAGGCTCACCTGTCCTGTCTGCTCCTCCCCATAAATGTGATTTTTTTTTTTACTTATGACCATTTCACTTACAGCACCCCAACATTGATCATAAGATTTAGCAGTCACCTTGGTCTTCACAGGAGCAAGTATAAGCAGGAGCCTCTCTGCATACTGATGCTCGGTAGCAAGTATAAACACCAAGCATTATCACTACTAGAAACAGACAGTGCCTATGAAAATACGCTGTTAACTTCAAAAAGTGCAGTTAGTTAGAAGAGACTCAGCTGAAAAGTAAAATCACTGAACAGATAATTGATTCTGTTTTAGCTTGAACCAGGACACAAGTTTTTGTGTTTTGGTGTTAGCTTGGGTTTATTTAATCAACATTAAAATGTATGCTGTTGTGCCTGTGTTGTTTTTTTTTTTTTCTCCATTGAATAGCTGAGATGCAATTTAATGAAAACTATTTTTACTTTTGTTAAAAAAAAAAAGTTGGAAAGACACTTGAATTTATGGGTTAAAAAAATGAAAAAAAGTTCTTTTCCACTTATGTATTCTTTATTTTTTCTATAATTATCTATTTTCAAAATGAAAAACTTTCCTTAAGTGATATAGTAAAAATGTGACAAGCTACTAGAAGTATATATGCTTTGAGAAAATAATATGGTCAGAATTTCTAGGTTCTCTCCTATTAATCAGCTGCTGTATTATCCTGGATTTTGCATATGTCAAGTAATAAGATGAAAATAATAAGATTATCTATTTCACATGGGCATTAGTAATGAGAGCCTCAGGTGGAAGATGCTGTATGGATGTCACATACTAATGTGTTTGATACATGTCCAGGGATGCTTGTTTTTTAACATGTGAATATTTTTGTAGCGCAAAACAATTCAGAATTATCTTTATTAAGATAAAGGATTAACTATGTTATGATACACTCCACTGTTTTACTGCAATAAGCCTGCCCCTTTCTGTATTGTAGGATAGTGAATGGTTCCCAAAAGGAAAAGATAGGTTTCCCCATGTTATGAGAAAGGCTGATGCACTTTATAATTATGTTGTTATCTGTTACAAGAGGCTGATAAATCAAACTAGTATATTTTGTTAAAAATATAAAACAAAACCAAAAAAAGTTGGTTGAGGATTCATAGGTCTAGTAAAAAGAGGCAACAAAAGTCTTATTTTTGTACAGGGCTACAAATGTACAAAAAAGATTAGCTACAAAATTGTAAGGTTTATTAGATTGAATGGATTTACATTTCTCAAATTTCATATGTGTTAAATTTTGTATGTGACTTCCAGGGGAAAGCAGCACTGTCAGCAGAGTATGCAGAAGCAGCAATATTCTCAATGTGGTGAGCAGGAGATGACTGCTTAATCTTGCAGAAGTACCTCAGACTACATCAACAGTCCTAGATGGTGCCTCATCTCATTCCCTGTCCTTAGCAGGTTAAATCATCCTGTTTCCAGCTTAACCATTTTACTTGTGAAACACTGGAAGAGGAACAAATTAGCGAAGAGGATACTGAGACAATGGTCAGGAGGCAAGGATGTAGGCTAAGAAGGGAAACCAGGAAATTAAAATGGAAACTATATTTCCTGGTTTCAGTTAGAACCAAACCAATTCTGTTCAGCAATTTTATTTTTCAGCTAAGTCTTTGCTAACTAACTGCACTTTCTGAAATTAACAGCATGTTTTTGCAGACAGTGTCTGCTTCTAGCAGTGCTAACACTTGATGTTCAGAGTTACTACCAAGGATTGGTGTGCAGACCAAGGTCACTGCTAAATCTTGTCTATGGCATTGGGGGGTGCAGAAAGTAAAAGGCCACACCTGCGGGGAGGAGCAGCCAGGACAGGTGACCCTAAATGGACCAACGAGGTATTCCATCCCATATACGTCATATTCAGTATAAAGCTGAGGGATCATGAAGGTCTCAATCCTTCAGTTCTTGACCTTGCCTTTCTTCTGGGACCTTCTCGTGCCTTCTGTGTCCTTGTCAAGGGCTGGCATCTGAGGAGGACTCTGTCCATTCTACCTTTGATCCTGATTTGTGTGTTCCTGAACCCTACTCCTGAACCCGCTTCCTGTCAGCTGCTGAGCCCAGTCTGGGACTTTCCCGGTGCCTGCTCAACAGCCTCAGTGGTGACGGTGATGTAATTGCCATCAGGGAGAGGTTGGGTTCAATACTGATTTTGTATATATTTGTATATATTCCATTGTATTATTATTATCTTTGTGAAAGATGTTTTAGTTTTCTAATCTGAAAGCCTTGCTGTCATTCCCTTCCTCTCCCATTTGGGAGGGGGGCCAACCGTAAGTCTCTCTCCTTTATCCTCTTTCTCTTCCTCTATTTGGGGGGTTGGGGGGGGGTGAAGAGGGGTTAACAGAGAACATCTGTTGTAGGTCTAGTTGACTGACCCTAAACAGCGAAACCATAGATTTACTTTTCTTTTTTTTTACAGTTTGAAGGGCAGTCAGTTGTACAAAGCAGAGAATTTTAATATTTTTTTTTTCTATCCCTACTATATCATACAGAAAAGAGTAATGCTGGTTCATCATTTTATCCAGGAATACAAGTTCATGTAACTTTTACTTAATTAGCTTTAGGAGATTCATTTCAGATTTAAGGCTTTATAACAACTCACATTCTGACTCACTGGATTATGCTTGAAATGTCTTGAAAAGTCATGTTTGGGATTTCATTCTATAAAGAAGGGTATCTCATTTAATAACCCTGGATCAAGGTCAGGAACTGAAGAGAAAACTAAGGCTAAAAAACTCACTGAAATCAGCTGGGAGCTTTAACAGATAATGAGACACTTGATCAGATCAAGACTTTTTCCTAAGCTTGCTTTTCTGGATTGATTTAAGACATTTTTTTTCCTTTCTTTTTTTATGGTCTTTAAGTACTCCTCAACCTACTGTACAGCCAAGGTAATGTGAAGGTTAGAGGCCATCTAGGGCATAGAGATCATGAAACGGTAGAGTTTTCAATTCTTCATCTTTAAGTCTCATTTAAAAATTGATTAACTCAATTTTGTTTTACTGGATAAATTAAGTTGGTTCTTCAGATGTTGGTTGATTTTATGGTATTGAGACCTTATGATACTATATGGCATGCGTTGCCAGCTTTAAGGAGATCTACCCAGTTGAGGGGAGAAATATTTCTTTCTGGAAAACAGAAGATGCTAGACAATCACTCCTTTCTTTGTGAGAAGAAAGCTTAGGAAAATTTGTGTTTTGCTCCTATGAAGCAGTAGTCATGGATCGATAGAGGCTAGTCAGTTACGTGCAGGATTCTGCATTATGAGACAACTTTTTGCTGTCAATGTCGTCACAGCTTATAGCTCACATCTAAGCTAATCAGCATTATCAGTATAGGCTGGGAGAGGACATGCTAGAGAGCAGCCATGTGGAAAAAGACCTGGGGGTACTAGTAGACAAAAAGCTGGACATGAGCCACCAATGCACAATGGCAGCACAGAAGACCAATCACATCCTGGGGTGCATCAAAAGAAGTGTGGCCAGCAGATCAAGAGAGGTGATTCTGCCCCTCTACTCTGCCCTGGTGAGACCCTACCTGGAATACTGCATCCAGCTCTGGAGCCCCTAGCACACGGACACAGACCTGTTGGGACATGTCCAGAGAAAAGCCACGGAAATGATTAGAGGGCTGGAACACCTCTCCTATGAAGACAGGCTGAGAGAGTTGGGGTTGTTCAGCCTGGAGGAGAGAAGGCTCCGGAGGAACCTTCTACAGATGTTCCAATACCTGAAAGGGGCCTATAAGAAGGCAGGGGGAGATCTGTTCTCGAGGGTCTGTAGCAACAGGACAAGGGGTAATGGTTTTAAGCTAGAAAAGGCTAGATTTAGGTTAGACATTAGGAAGAACTTCTTTAGTATGAGGGTGGTTGATCACAGGAACAGGTTGCCCAGAGAGGTGGTGAAGGCCCAATCCCTGGAGTCATTCAAGGTCAGGCTTGATGAAGCTCTGAGCAACCTGACCGAGGTTAGAGATGTCCATGCTTATTGTAGGGGGAGTTGGACTAGGTAGCCTTTAGAGGTCCCTTC
The DNA here is from genome assembly GCA_032159205.1 of Eurystomus glaucurus suahelicus. NCBI lineage: Eukaryota > Metazoa > Chordata > Aves > Coraciiformes > Coraciidae > Eurystomus > Eurystomus glaucurus. The sequence goes on along the minus strand of JAVFHW010078148.1, from coordinate 24,934 downwards.
CAACCCAACACATTCTATGATTCTATGAGTTTATCAGTCTATGATTCTATGATCTAGATTTCCATTTCCATTTGTTTCTTCAGGGAGTCAAAGGCCTTCTAGGAAGTTTTGGAGACTTTTTTAGATTTGCTCTGTTTTTCTGGACGATAGAAACAGTGTAAGTGAGGAAGGCAGAAATAGTATTAGGGAATTACAACTGACCAATTTTAGATGGAGATGGAGAGTGTGCACAAGTTCCACAGGCAGAAGGGATCTATGAGGCTTACCAGCCATGGGCCAACTTTATGCACTGGATTTTGATGGCTCATGCAGGATTTTACTGAATGACCAGGTGTATTTAAATTGAGAAGTTGAGATATGGATAGGGTCTTAATTTTTATTTCAGATTAACTCTCTGAGAACATACTTGTCAATTTGTGTTGCAGCTTTGAGGGCCAGCAGTCAGTGAAAGTAAAAGCACTCTTAGTCCATCTACTTGACATCTTCCACAGTGATCCATGTTCACAGCAGGACTGTTGCTGTGCAATACTTGTGCTGTGTAGCTAGTACTATTAAAGGAACACGGTCTTGCTTTCAGAGAGAAGCTGAGGGTAAACTGAACAGCTACAGTTCCCCTGCTTCCTTCACACTGTTTTGCAGAAGAATGTATGGAGGAATGATTTAAAGGAGCAGAAGATACTTACTCTCTATTATGTGATCATGATAGTGCTCTAGAAACCCGACTGTAAGGATGAGGATTTTGGAAAGAAAGGGAAAAAACATACAAATTCTTGACAATACCTATTGTCTAAGGTAAAAATAATAGATAAATCTTCTGACATTCCTCAGATTTTGAAATCACTGTGTTGTTTTTCAAGCAGTCTGAAATACATTCAGAATGGTTCTTACTGATACCTTGCTAGCAGGTAGCTACTTGCAGAGCCTCTGCAAGCATGATGTGCTTTACACGTGGAAGTTTTTGATGTTTCTAAATTTAAGAGGCTGCCAAAGAGCATCTTTAAATTAAGCCACCTTAAACTAAACTGGTGATTACCTAATTAGATAACTGGTTTCTAACTCTTGGAATCACACATACATTGGAAAAGTACATAAGTAGAATGTTTTCACTTGGACATAGATGTCCTTTTTTGTCTTTTGCATTACTATTTGATCATTAAAGGTAAAGGCCAAAATAAGCAGCAATTTAGAAATGTGCTCTGGTTTCAACTTGTTTGTAGTTTCTTCTCACATATGCAAACACATAGAAAAAGGTAGCCAGTAGTTTGCCTTGAAGTGGGTTATTTACACTTGAAACCTCACAATAAAAATTACGATCAATTGATCCATAAATTCAAGCGTTACTTTTGCACCAGTGAATGTTTTACATAACATATCAAAGAGCATTCAGGAAGTTTTGAAGCCTGAGATAAGCGTGGACACCTTTCTGTTTTAGTGAACAGCCAACACTGAATGCATGTGTATCATAGTAAGCTTTGGCTTTTTCCCCCCGTTTAAAGCTGTGAATACTGCATTCCTGTGCAGTGTTTTTTTTAAGTAAAAAGCTTAATTACTGCAGTAATTAGAGCATACTCAACCAAATGCATAGAGGAACATCATCTTTTAGCGTTTGTTTTCTGGAAATTATCCCATGAACAGTGACAATAGAATCACTGTTACAGATTTTGCTCTAGAACACGACTGGGAAAATAGTATGTCTCAGAACACAACTATTACTGGGACACAGTTTCAGGTTTTAACATGTGTGTTAACGTGAAACAGTGATGTAGTAGAATAAGGATATTATAATTAATAAAAAAAAGGATACTGGAGAGTGTTAGAAGGCTAATCCCTGCTCCATTTTTTAGTTTATTTCTTACTAGAAATTATTCTTATTTTTTATATATTCAGTGTTCAGTGTCACAGTGATAAGAATGGACCATTTTTCAACACAATTTTCAGTCTTCTACATTGGAGAAACAAGTGAGGCTTTTCTATGCTCAAAACATCTTTTTCTTAACACTTGCCTGACAGATGGCCAGAGTGCTTTGGAGTGGGGGAGTGTATTGGGAAGATGATTGTGAGAAGGGCTGGAGCTGTTAGACTGGGAGACCTTTCTGTCCATCTCACTAGACATAGCAAGAGAATCTTTGTACTTAACCTTTTTCTGATTGCAGACAGGTTTTCAGAGCCTTAGCAGCAGGTGAGCCATTCTCTGATTGGAAAGCAAAGTTTCAATCATATTTTAAATTGCATTTGATTGAGCTGGAGCAGCCTTTGTATATTGCAGGGATTAGTAGCAAATCCAATATTTGGTTTTGTGACAGAGCACAGTGTCATAATGGCCACCTCCCCAGGAGATGGCAGAATTCTTTTTTTTGTTTTTTGCTTGTGCATTTATACTTTTTTAGAAGTGGGATAGGTAATATCAAACTTTTTAATAACATGCTTTGAATTATTGGCAGTGTAAAGATGGTTGCCTTCGGATTATGCCATACTTTTCAACTAATGCTGTGCTAATGAACAATACTAGGAATGCAAAGGCTTCTTTTCAGTGAGTACTGCTCAAAATTCTCTCTCTGTTTCTTAGAGACATTGACTCAACATTTACGAATAATCTGTTTTATGGGGAAATGTCAGAATGGATGGGAAATTATTGTGAGACTGAACGGAGCTTAGGCCATTTCTGCCACCTCTGGAGTTACAGGGTGGAAGTAGAAACTGTAGACAAATAGCACTCAACTGATTCTGTGCTGGTAAGGCTTCCTAGCTGTACTGCAGACCTTATACTATAATAAGACTTTCTTTTAGCTAGTTTACTAAAATGATCAGTAAAGATTATGGGCAAGAAATTTCAATTTCTGATTTAGATTGATGCAAAGCTCCACAGTGGAAAAAAGGTGACAGAATCCTGCCCAGCCAGATGCTGAGCACATCAGTAGGTGTCTCATATTACTTAAGGTTTTTCCGAGTACTGGGAATTTTCTTTCTCTAAGTACTGCATTGTCTAAACATGTTAGCCCCTAACCCTTGTCCACACAGAGAGGGATCAACAATTTGCCCTGGAAGAAATTATCATAGGAATGTAAGTAAAATACAGACTACTTCTGTTGAGATGCAAAGATGGGGATTGAGTAGATAAGTACTTTTATATTTGTGTAATGACCTGTTGGTCAGGATATGTGACCAGGTAGTTGAGAGAATTGGTTCAATTCATATCTTGCATTCAATGTATTTTACTTACCATATATAATTTACTGTCTCCCAACTGAATATAATTGCCATTAGGTAGTAGATTAATCAGAGAGATAAATCTGTTGTTTTTGGTGATGTGCACTCAGGGGAGCTGGAGAAGGAAGTAAGATAGGAAAAAACCCCACAACAACCAGGAAACAAAAAACACAATAGTTTGACAGTATAAGCGGTAAAAAGGATTTCTCACCATAAGAAATGCCATGTTCAGCTTGAAACTCTTCCTTCAGATGTGAGGGGAGAATATGTATTGAAGTATCATTTGTATTGAAGGGTGGATTTGAATCCAGAATTTCTACCATCTGAGTAAACATATATAAGACTCTGTGTAACAGCTTCTGACTAAATTTTAAAACATTACCCCCAAATTACCCCAAAGGAAGGATTTAAGATTGTGTTTCAAGACAACAAGATTCTGAAGATGGGACTGTTTCAGGAGTTGCACCTGTTTGTTTCATACTGTGTTAGAAATCTAAAGGTGACACCTCTATTTATTTATTTTTAAGATTTCTTATTTTTTGGACTGCTGTTCTGAGAAATTCAGGTCCCCTCATGCACGAAGAAGTGATTTTGTCCTAAGCTTTTAGGCATGTCATCAAAGAGTTGTAATACATAGTGTTTTCTAACATGGGACATCACAGGAACTCAAAAGAAGCAGCAAACATGAGGTATTCCAGAAGCTACATTATAAAACACATCAAGTATGTAAAAATTAGTAATATTTGAAGATCTGAACTCAATGACTTTGTTTTAGGGCTTAAAGTCACACTAGGAGTGGAGGGATGGAATTGGGAACAGTTAGTAAGTAAGCATTATGTGTGTCTAGTATTTGTGTTGAAATGCTAAATCTGTTACAGTGTTGGAAAAAAAAAAATAAAATTGAGGCAGATTTAGAACAGCTGTAATGCTTTTGTTATCCAAGCTTGTATTCATGCCACTTACCGCTGTCTACCCTAATGAAAGCCCTGTTATAGTCACTTCTTCACACATACATATATTTTTTGTGTGAAAGACCAAGGGACATTTTAACCCTCAGTAGCAGAACTGTTTTTTTGTTTGGTTTTTTTTTTTTTTTTAATGGTTAGTTAAGAATAGAAACTGATGACACATTAGAAACGCTTTTAGAGGTGAGCATGTTTGTTTCATTCAAAATAATTATTGTAATTAGATGTGACCTTAACTTTCTATAACAAATCATGTAAATTCTGACATGGCTGATGAATGGATAACAAGAAGGTATATGCTATATTTCTTCTCTCTTTTGCCATGCTAAGACTATTTTAGGCTTCATGCTCAATCTTTCAGCTGCTCTCCTCTATTACAGCAGTCACAAGAACAGCAGTTCATGACCACAGACTATGAGAGAGACTGGTTATAGTATCAATATCTAGTCTTTATGAGTCTCATATAGCAAACATACGTTATTTTTGTGTAATACTGATTTTAATAACCTATCACAATGTATTCTGTGCATTAGCCTGTTTTTTTCCAAGTGTGCAGGAATGCAACCATACAGTTTGGAATACTGAAGTTCATAAAGTCTTATGTATTAAACAACTGAGAATAGATTTTCTTTCCCCACAGAAAAGTAAAGGAGTGGTATGAAATTTTTTTCACCTAGAATGTTGGTCCCACTTTTCTATTTATAGGAATCTATTTCTGATGTTGACATATGTGAGGCAGACATGAAAATTGCACAGAAGTTTTGTGTATTGTAAATTTCCATTTTTTTGTGACCTTGTGATGTGTTGATGCAGTAGTGGAATTCTTTAGTAATAAACATGCACCATTGTGCAGTGGAAATGATGATTCTGTGCTGCTGCAGAATTTAAAATGGGAGCATGGAGTGATGGGAGTGATACTGTGGTTTCCATAGCAACTAGGGAGTAGCGGGCTGTTTGCAGTGAAGAAGATAGTGGGTAGTGGGCACTTCAATACGTGCCAGTATTTTTTAAGACTGTTAGGATTGCAATTTCTGTCTACTGCTTTGCAGTTTATGCCTAATTTAAAGTTCCAGTCTTTTGCAGGGCCAGATGCTTTCTACTCCCATTCTCCTAGTGGAAACAGAGATAATTGGCAATGGTTAACAATGTGTCCTGACACCAGCAGCTCTGAGTACCTCCAATATTCTATGAGAATCCACAACAGAATATCCAGGGAATGCAAAGAAAATTAGTTATTCTGCTGAGACTACAGTGGCTTTCTGTTTTATTTGTGTTTTTATTTGTTTGTTTGCTTATTTGAGGTAGGGTTTTTTGTTGTTACTGTGTTATTTGTTTGATTTTGTTGTTGTTTGTTTGTTTGTTTGCTTGTTTTAGAAACAATAACAGTGTTCCCTAAGTAATTTTAGACACTTCAGGAGAACCAGAGTTAAAAATATCTGTGGTTAAGCCAACTTGCTCAGAATTGTTCTCTGTAGGAGTTTCTATTTAAAAAGCTTCAGAAACAATGAAAGACTTCCTTATATGATCAAAAGTTCAGCAGATTTGTGTTTAGTTATTAGCAGAGCATGGAGTTTTGTTTTGTGTAGAGCATCCGTGCTTTCTCTGGTGAGGAATTTTTACTTTCTAATTAACTGACTTTTCAAAATCCCAACCTATCATATATTTAGCAATGTAAAATTCTAAATAAAGGTATACTGGCTTAGGAAAGGTATTCATAATGAGATACCAGCTACATGACAATCTCTATTCATACATACTTGGAGTTTGTGCCCATTGGCTTAATAGAAGCAGCTGTCATGTTTGCTTCAATTTATCTATTCTGGAAGATAGTGCAGCTATTCCACTGAGCTTAAAAGATGAACTATGCTTTCTGTGTCATGATGTCTCAATAGTTTGTGTACACGTTTTTTTGTAGCTGGGTTGACTGGTGTCCTTCCTGACAGCTTGGAATGTGAGCAAAACTAAAACAAACAAAAGTTCCTGGAAGTGTCTGAGAAGACAGCTTTGTAGCCCTCTTTGAAGAGCCTGAAAGTGATGCTGGATTCAGGATTTTTTCTTGGTACTTTTCTTACTCAGTGGTCAAAACTTCACTTGCTACAACAGGAGAAGTCTAGAACCTCTTTTGATTCTTTGTGCTATTCCTCTGTCTCAAAAATTTCATTCTTCTGCTGTTAATGCAAATATTTTAAAAACTATATACATAAAGTGATTTTTTTGTTGTTGCTTACTTATCTTCATTACAATATTTCTCTTTAGTTTTTCTGAGCGGATTAGAATTGTAAGTATCCAATCTGATAATATGAAACATCTGTATTCTGAGGTTTAAAGAGAGAAAAGCAAGAAAGAACAAGACTGACATTTGCTTTGGGGTCAGTGGGATGTGAATGTAGCCCCTGGTGTCAGTCATTTTACACTGGATCTAGAGTAACCTTACTTTATTCTTGAGTGACTTAGTTAACATCTGTTCATCGTTTTAAATTCCTGTCATGTAAACAGGCATTATGGAGTGGTGAAGTGCTGAGTATGAAAAGTCAGCAAATTAAGTAAGAGGGTGGCAGTAAGCCAAGCTGCTTTTCAGAAGGTTGATTTATTCAGGAAATGCACTAGAAAAAGAATAAATCACATTTAGAGTGGATTTCTTATGGGACTAATAACAGTTTTGGCAATAGTAATTTCTCTATCTCCATGTGTTTTGAACCAGTCTCTCAGCTCCATAACTGTGTAGGTATTATATTTTGCCCCTTCTCTCTCTCATTTTATTTCAATATCAATACATATTAACCCATTGGGATTATCTTCTTGATTACATGTTTGGTCATTGTTTATCTGCCAGAGTAGCCTGTATCTTTAGTGATCTTCAAATATCACATATTAAATTAAATGCATTCCTTTGAATTGTTTTAGAATACCAAACAAACCCCATACATTTAAACCCTACCTCTTTATTCTAAGTGTCTTGGTTCTGCATGTACACCGTAATGTGAAAATCTTCTAGTTTTCCAAATTCCTATAAAGTGGATGTGCAGATTTTAAATGTAGGTCAAGTTTCTCTCCCAGTACATTATGTACATGTCATTATGTCCTTTTCATTAAAGCATTTCACTGTCAGTTCTGATGGTGAATCAACAGAGATAAAGTATTCAAATTTTATAATCCATTACAGTATTACCTATTATAATATGATTTGATTCTAATATTTTACTCTAGAAAAAGGTATTTACTTTCCTCTTTATGTAATTTCAGCATGAATTCATCAAGTAAAAAGGAGCCTGTATGTTATATTAAGACACTCTAGAACAAAGGTATCTTTATGATGAAATTCAATGAGATTCTCAGTAGCTGATGTATTAGCAGTCATTTTCAAGCAGGAAAACAAGCATGAAATGGACATGACACTGAATTTTGTTTTCCTGGTTTTGCTGACTGATGTTCAACTTTAGAGTAGGAGAACTTTGGTTGTATGGGGTTTTATCAGCCATTTTTGTGCCATTCTCAATTCTTTTGAAAATCACTTGTCCGTAAACCTGTCTCAAAAAGGAACCAGAAATGATGTGATGATGTCAAAATGCAAAAGAACACTTTGTTTTTTTCCTAGAACTGTAATAGTAGTATAAGTAACTGTTATCCTGGAGGGTAGGTTTGCTGTTTTTTTTTTTTTTTTTAAAGCCCTTGAAGTCCATCAGTGGGAAGAATATAGGTTGCACTTTGTGAGGAGCCATACCTACATTATGTTAGAACTGCACATCCTGCAAACCCAACAACAAACTCTAACCTTTTAGCTGTCAGAAAGATACCTACCATAGCTTCTCCCTTCATGACTTCCTATATTTTGTATTAACTGTCTCCTCAGAAATAACTGCTGCCTCTGCTTTTGATTTGGACAACCCAGGAGGCTTTTCTGTCTGCTTTCTTATGCCACACAACTTCATTTATAAGTGCATTGTGTTTGTATAAAGCATAGTAATTAGAATTGGCAGTTTTACTTGCTAACTTTTGAATGACAGTTTTAGTGGCTTACATGGCTGTCAGAACAAACTACATGAGAATCAAGGCTTATGGTTTTATTCCAGCTTCTGCTGTGAGTAAAACACATTGCCTTTGTTTCTAGTATGAAATAATCACAATGGAATAGAATTTGATTTTGCTAAAGAAGTGGTTTTTAAATTAATATTCTTTTTTATTTTTCTGTTGGAATGTTCAGAGTCCTTGACTCTGGGTTTTCTACTATAGAGTATGGTGGGTCATCATGAATTACAGCTGATTACTGATTCATCATATCTCATCTTATCCTACTACTTATTTGTAGTTAAGCGTTCCCACGGTACTTAAGAGATTACTGCTTATGTATTCAGAAGAAGCATTAAGAAAAACTGATGTTTTTGAAATTGCAAAAAGAGAGAGCTTATCTTTCTGAATTATATAATTATTTGCATTCAGTTTCCATAGCAATGAAAATTCTTGCTTTATCTGTATATTTATTTATTGGATGACCTGCTCGAATGCTGAGAATGTGAGAATGTGAGATGGATTAAGAACTGGCTACATGATACAGCCCAAAGAGTGGTAATCAAGGGTGCCAGGTCCAGCTGGAGACCCGTAACTAGCGGAATCCCCCAAGGAGCAGTGCTGGGTCCAGTCCTGTGCAACATCTTCATCAATGACCTCAATGAAGGGACACAGTGTCTTCTCAGCAAGTTTGCTGATGATACAAGACTGGGAAGTTTGGCTGATACACCTGAAGGCTGTGCGGCCATTCAGCAGGATTTGGACAGACTGGAGAGCTGGGCAAAGAGGAACCTCATGAGGTTCAACAAGAATAAGTGCAGAGTCCTTCACCTGGGAAGGAGTAACAAAATGCACCAGTACAGACTGGGAGGCAATCTGCTAGAGAGCAACTCCGTGAAGAGAGACCTTGGAGTCCTGGTGGACAAGTTATCCATGGGACAGTAATGTGCCCTTGTAGCCAAGAAAGCCAATGGTATCCTGGGGTGCATTAAGAAAAGTGTGTCCAGCAGATGGAGGGAGGTCCTTCTCCCCCTCTACTCTGCCCTAGTGAGACCTCACCTGGAGTACTGTGTTCAGTTCTGGGCTCCCCAGTTCAAGAGGGACAGAGATCTACCAGAGAGAGTCCAACAGAGGGCTATGAGGATGATTAGGGGACTGGAACACCTGCCTTATGAGGAAAGGTTGAGAGACCTGGGGCTTTTTAGTCTGGACAAGAAAAGACTGAGAGGGGATTGCATTAATGTGTATAAACATATGAGAGCTGGATCTCAAGAAGAAAGGGGCAGCCTCTTTTCACTTGTGCCGTGCAATAGGGCAAGGGGCAATGGATGCAAGCTAGAACACAGGAAGTTCCACCTCAACATGAGGAGGAACTTCTTTACTGTGAGGGTTACAGAGCACTGGAATGGGCTCTCCAGAGAGGTTGTAGAGTGTCCTTCTCTGGAGACTTTCAAGGCCCGTCTGGATGTGTTCCTGTGTAACCTGCTCTAGATTCTATGGTAATGTTTTGATAAGCAGTAATTTACCATGAATCCTACCAGTGGATGTGGAGAGCTCAGAGACCTATTAGCATTTTCCAGGGACAGCATTGGGACTAGTAGTATTGGTAGTGATTTGGAGGGATTGTTTTCTTATCAAATTCTTCACTTGAAGATACTTCAATGCACCTTCCTTTTTCTAGATAAACAGAAAGGAATGTAAACAAGGTGTGCATACATACATGACTCTCCTGTGTGCAGCCATCTGAGGCAGAGATTACTCATGAAAAAACACCTAAAATAGTATTTATTTTGGTATTTAGTTACAGACCTTCTTTAGCTGAAAACTTAGCAGCTCTAGAAGTTTGGAAGTTATCGCATTACAGCCAAGTATGCCTTTTAGTAAAGGTGTAATGGAAAATAAAGAAATGGCAGTATATTATGTTTATAACATGTTTGTATGATATGGTATAATGACAGACTTCTATTTGTGTCAAATCCAATTGAAATTTCTCCAAATTCTGGATTTGGTAAATTTCTTTTGCCAGATTTCTGTTTTTCAACAGAAAAACCTTTTCAGGTATAATCTTTTAATTAGTTTCAGTTCTGTCAGCTAATGTGCAGCTTTTAATGAGCTAACTAGTATTTGCATCTTTAAAATTTGAAAAAAAAAATTTTAAAAAGATTCTAGTAAAGCTGTCCTTTATTTGGAAAGTGGTAGGTAGGAACCCCACTTGATCTGTGAGGTGTTCCAGGAGCATCTTCCACTATGAGGGGTGTTGTTCCAAGACAATGAGCCAATTGATCCTTCTCCTCTGACAGCCCTGGAAGGAGCCAAGTTGGGATTTCTGGTCATTCTGACTGGGTTACTGGGATTCCTCAGCCTGTTGTTGTTTCTTTGTGCTCCTTGGGGCTTATAGAGACAGCTTTTAATCAACTGACCTAATAAAGCTTTCTGTAGTTAGTACAATAACCACTCTGAATCTGAAACATGTAATTGCTTATGACTGCAAACTGGAGACTTTGGTATGCACTGTAACACTAGTATTTCTTTCTGACACTTGTTCCTCATAGATATAACATACATAAGACTAAAATAATGTGGGTTTGATGTAGAAAGTGTATATGCACACTTGAATGAAATGCAGACTTTTTTTAAAATTGAAATGCAGACTTTCAGGTTCTTGAGGGTTGCTTTGTGAATTAGCATCAGTGTGACAGCAAACAGAAGCAAAGGCTGACAACAGCTTCATTGTTTATTTCCTGCAAGCACCACAGATGTGCATTTATGTTGAGCTGTTTACTATCAAGACTATCAGGACTGCTAATGTGAAGCTCACTTTGGATGTATTTAAACTGTTGTTTGAATTTGAGAGACTTCCTAAAAGTGTTTAGTTTAGGGAGTGGGAAATACTTTAAAAACAAGAACAAAATATCTTTTAGGGTCTAGAAGCATTAACATTTCATTTTTAACATAGATGCGTAGTGCAAATGCATCTGCTACCAATAGACACAGAAATCAAGCACTACAATCTAATGTGTTAAGGTGCTACTTCATTACAGACAGTACTATATGTATTTGCAAGATTACTAATACATATTTCATATGATATCAGAGTATCTAAATTTGCCCATCTTGATAGACTGCGAATTCTTATTGATTCTGTGATAAAGCAACTACAAGTGTAGAATAACAATGACAATCATCTACTGAGCAGTTTAGTCAGTGTAAAAGTCATAGACTAATAATCCAGTTTACTTTCCAGTAATTACCTGTGGACTTTTAAATTATTCCCTAGCTTTTGCTGTTCATTAGTCACTGGAAATGAAAATGGCAAGGAAACCAATAGTGCATGATTTGGAACATTTTTAATGTTTATGGATTTCTTAGCCTGATTACAAAATATAAGTGGTAGTGCTCTTTCAGATCAATAAAGGCATGTATTAAGTACTATAATAATTGCTTTCTCAAGGACAGTAATTTAACACTGTTGGAAGTGATGCTGAGACTACAGATTTCTTACATCTTCATTAATGAGCAAGGAAAACAGCAGGTTAAAAAAATCTTGAACAGTTTTATTAAGTTCCTCTTGGCACAGTTAATTATCAATTTACTAGAGTTATCTACTGATATTTAATAGTGTGGCTTTAAGGCTTCAGCTGTCCCCTAACATCAGTTACAGTCATGGCACTGGTACTGCAAAATGTCAACTAAAAGAAGTATATAAAACAGCTTTGATAGAAGTCCATACCCTCATAACCTGAAATTTCATAAATAAATGTTGCTTCACTCTGCCCGAGTAAACTTATGATGTCTTTGGCTTGACATATCAATCTGCAGAAATGTATTAAAATGCAAATTAATGTATTTCAACCCTTGAGCTGTTTCATTACATCCTTAAAAAGAAATCTTAATAGTGTACAAGGTATTAAAAACAATATTCAGTTGTCTGAGAATAATCAGATTGAGCTTGTTATATTTCAAATTAACAGTGCTTAAAACATAGTTTATTTAATGCAGGACCTATATAAAGTTAATGGAAAAATATAACTTAATTTTGGGTTTAAATTAAGTCTTTAATAAGACAGGTCTTATATTTTCTTTCTATTTTATTTGTATGTACACTTTTGAAATATATATACATTCCTGCAAATGAATTGACATAAAAAGGTGAGTCTGCTAGAGGAGGATATACATTTAGGATGTTTCTGTTGAATTTAGAAAGAGAAGTAAAGCTGATAGACTATAGATAATGAGGGTTCTAGAGCTGTCCCTCTGAATAAATATGTGATGTTTGAGTTCTCACAGGCTTATATTGCATATTCCTTTATGTCAGTGAACAGCTGGAATGCATGGAGCTCCACCTGGTGAGTGATGATGACAGACCGAGTGCCTATGGGCCAGGGTGAAAGGGAGGAGACATTACAATGGGGGTCTGCTACAGACCACCTGACCAGGAGGACCAAGTGGACAAGGCCCTTCATAGACATACAGAAATTGCTGCTCATTCGTGAGCCCTTATCCTCATGAAGGACTTTAACCACCCTGATATCAGTTGGAGGGACAACACAGCAGAGCATAAGCAATCCAGGAGATTCCCGCAATGCATTGATGATAACTTTCTCCTCCAAGCAATTGAGGAACCAACGAGGAGAGGTGCCATGCTAGACCTTGTCCTCACCAACAGGGAGGGGCTCATGGGCAATGTCAAGCTCATGGGCAACCTTGGCTGTAGTGACCATGAGATGGTGGAGTTTAAGATCCTAAGGGCATCAAAGAAGGGGGCCCTCAGCAAGCTTGAGACCCTTCACTTTAGAAGAGTTGACTTTGCCCTCTTCAGGAACATCCTTGGTAGAGTACCATGGGAGAAAGTCCTGGAGGGACTGGGAGCCCAGGAAAGCTGGTTGACTTTCAAGAATCATCTCCTCCAAGCTCAAAGGCACCGCATCCCTAAAAAGAAGAAATCAGGCAAAAATGCCAGGAGGCCTATATGGATGAACAAGGAATTCCTGGCCAAAATCAAACACAAAAGGGAAATCCACAAAGGCTGGAAGCAAGGACAGATAACCTGGGATGATTACAAAGAGATTGTTCACGAAACCAGAAACTAGGTTAGAAAAGTGAAAGCCCAGACTATAAAATCTGGCCAAGAAAATTAAAAATAACAAAAAAGAATTTTACAGATATATTAGGGAAAAAGGAAAAGCATGAGAGAATGTGGGGCCTCTCCAGAGGGATACAGGTGACCTAGTTACCGAGGACAAGGAGAAGGCTGAAGTACTCAATGACTTTTTTGCTTCAGTCTTCACTGGTAACCACTTGAGCCACACCACCCATGTCACAGAGGGCACTCACTGCGTCTGGGAGAGTGAAGAACCACCCAGGGTAGGAGCAGATCAGGTCTGGGAACACCTAGAGAGCCTGAAGGTGCACAAGTTCATGGGACCTGATGAGATACATCCATGGGTCCTGAAAGAACTGGTGGCTGAAGTTGCTGGGCCACTAGCCATCATATTTGAGAAGCTGTCTGGCAAAGTTCCCACAGGTTTGAAAAGGGGAAACATAACCCCCATTTTTAAAAAGGGAAGCAACGAGAACCCAGAGAACTACAGACCACTCAGCCTCACCTCTGTGCCAGGTAAAATCATGGAGCAGATCCTCCTAATGAGGTGACTGATGAGAGCCAACATGGCTTCACTAGGGGCAGATTGTGCCTGACTAATTTAGTGGCCTTCTACAACAGAGTTACAGCTCTGGTATATATGGGAAGAGCAACTGATGTCATCTACTTAGACTTGTGCAAGGCCTTTGATGCTGTCCTCCATGACATCCTTATATCAAAGACGGAGAGACATGGACTTGATGGATGGACTACTCCGTGGATAAGGAACTGGGTAGCAGGTCACACTCAAAGAGTTGTGATCAATGGCTCAAAGTCCAGGTGGAGACCAGTGACAAGTGGAGTTCCTCAGGGGTCTGTCCTGAGTCCAGTGTTGTTTAACATCCTTGTCATCACCATGGACGGTGGCACTGAGTGCACCCTCAACAAGTTTGCCAACGACACTAAACTGTGTGGTGCAGTAGACTCACTTGAGGGAAGGGAGGCCATCCAGAGCAACCTTGACAGGCTTGAGAATGGGCCAATGTAAACTGCATGAGGTTCAACAAGTCAAAGTGCAGGGTCCTGCACCTGGATTGGCCCAGTCCCAGGCACAATTACAAACTGGGTACAGAGCTGGATGAGAGTAGCCCTGAAGAGAGGGACTTGGGGGTGTTGATTGACAAGAAGCTCAACATGAGCCGACAGTACATTCACGCAGCCCAGAGGGCCAACCCTCTCCTGGGATGCATCAGGAGGAGTGTGGCCAGCAGATCAAGGAAGGTGATTCTCCCCCTTTACTCTGCTCTTGTGAGACCCCCACTTCAAATACTGCCTCCAGTTCTGGTGTCCCCACCATATAAGGCACATAGATCCATTGGAATGAGTCCAGAGAAGGGCCACAAAGATGATCCAGGGACTGGAGCATCTCTGCTATGAGGATAGGCTGAGGGCACTGGGATTGTTCAGCCTGGAGAAGAGAAGACTCTGGGGAGACCTTATAACTTCCTTCCAATATCTGAAGGGAACCTTCAGGAAGGCTGGAGAGGGACTTTTCACAAGAGTGTCCAGCAACAGGACAAGGGGAAATAGTTTTCAATTGCAGGAGAGTAGGTTTAGACTAGATCTTGGGAAGAAGTATGAGTGAGGCGAGACTCTGGAATAGATTGCCCAGAGTGGTTGTGGATGCCCCCTCCCTGGAGGTGTTCCAAGGCCAGGTTGGATGAGGCCTTGAGCAACCTGATCTAGTTGAGAGGTGTCCCTGCCCATGGCACAGCGGCTGGATTAGATGATCTCTAGGGTCCCTTCCAACATAAGACATTCTATGATTCCTTTACAATAGGAAACAAAAAGAGAATATCCTAAAAGAAAAGAAGTCATAGCTATTTCAAAATCATGAATTTTTTAAGTCTCGCACAGAATAAGGGGAAGGATGATCCAGGAAAGAGAACATAATGGTAGCTGTCCATAGGGTTGACAAGTGGAGCACAGTTTGCTTCCGAAAAATAATTTCAGTTGAATATATATATTTCTAAGTTGTAGGTTAAATTTAATTGTAATCATTATGCAAAAGATCTGTATGTGAAAGTGGACAGTTTAGTGAAGGAGCAGACAAGAAATATTACGGTAAAGATACAACAGTTTGGAAAACTGCTGTGAAAATAAATGTCATAGAGCTAATGACAGAACTTCGTCTTGAATACCATGTTTATGTCAAAATCCATTTTGAGATTAATGAGTGCACCATCTAACAGAGGTAAGTTATAAGATATTGAAAACATCATCATGTGAAAGAACATCATGCACCCACTCACTCTGTTTAGGTTGGGAAAGAAAGAAATGGATCAAAGTGCATTTCCAGCTTTGCATAATTTCTTATGGTGTTCTGTGTTATTGACATTATTGAGCCAAAAGTTTAGGAAAAGAATATGCAAAGATATTTAACATCCATATGTGTACTACACACATTGGCTGCATTGGTTTGATTTCAATTGATCTTGGAAATTAAGTACTTTTGGATCTGTCTGGCAGGGTCCTGAGAGACCATCTGGAAATCCCAGAAAACTGGCAAACAAGCCAAGGTACCATAATATAGAAGAGAATATAGAAAGCAAAAACTATGAAAGACTCCATCTGGCCTTGTCACTGCTGAGCAGGAGGGAGAACACTGCTTAACATACAGGATAGAGGGTGTGCCCTGCTGAAGCACCTAGTGAACAGAACCTGCAATGGTTAACTGGAGAGCTCACAAAATGTCGGGATTCCCCAGGTGGTTACTTTCAAGTGCAGTGGTGCTTTTATGCCGTCATCCACCTTTACCATGGAAGGACAAAAATGGGGAAAAAGGAAGGCACACTGAAATACTTCTTCTTTGTTGGGATATTCAATGCATGTATGATTAATCATAAAGCTTACTTGAACTTCATGGAGTTTTAATCTGTAAGAAAAGGAATATAGTAATGTGAATTACAATCTTGGACCCTGTGTTGTGTACCTTTCAGGTATAAATTCCAGAAGAACCCTGTGATTTGGTATATGTTAAGTAATAGAAAATTGAATACAAAATAACATTTGAATTACTATAATGCATCAGAAGAAAGCAATGAAATTTAATATTACACGAACATTCAGATATAAGATTCACTCAGAGAGAAATCAGCCACCTGTTTTTAGCTTGATCTGTTTTGCCTATGTGATCTATTTATGTACTTCAGGTTTAAATCAAGATGAGTAAAAGACCTGTAGTACTGAAAAAATAAGAGTTCAGATATTTGAGCTAGTCTCTTTCACTTTCTGAGGTTATTCCTATTTCTTCTTAAGATATAAGCCTTTTGTTTTGTTTTAGGATAAAAATGCAGATAAGGTTGTCTTGACACATTACGTCAAACTTTTAATTGGATTCCAAGTTTTATAACTAAACCTTCAAGTTGTGTGAACATTCATTTATTTTTGGTGACCAACATTTAATGCTTTTGACATTCTTCATTTAAGCTTTTTTTTTTTCAAAAAAAGTCAGTATACCTGCTCTGTTTTTGTAAAATATGCGTGCTTCTGCTAGAACAGTTGTCATCTGCATTGTAAAATAACAGTGTTCTGTGAGAAGCCTTTAAGCAAAACCACTGTAATTTAGTTTGCTTAATGTCAGACATGCGTCCAACCTACAACAGAAGTGCTCTAAATGTCAAAACAAATCAATTTTGCAAATGTCAGACCGACATTAATGAAAGCTCAGCTCTTTCACTAAAGATACTGTCTTAATTCATAATAAATACTACAGCATCTTACACCATGGCCATTTATAACAGAAGAGATACATACAGTTGCCACCTTTGTTATGGACTTAGTTTCACAGTTCAGGTATGTCCTTTAGAAGCCTTGGTATAATAATGACAGAAGTTTTGAATCACAGAATAGTTTATGTGGGAAGAGACCTAGGAAGGCCAGCTAATCTACTCAAAGCAGGGCCCATTTCAAAGTTTGATCAGGTTACTCAGGGCTTGTTCAGTCAAACTTCCACTGTCATCAATAACAGAGATTGCAGTCTTTTGGGGCAAGCTGTTTCAGTGCCTGGTAAAAACAAACAAACAAACAAACAAAAACAACAAAACCCAACCCAAACAAACAAAAAAGCCCCTCAAAACTTCCAAACAACACCTCTGAGAAGAGTTTGATTCAGTATTGTTTATAGCCCAACTTTAGGTAGCAGAAGAGTACAGTTATATCCCTCAATAGCTTTATTTTCTTGAAGCAAAAGAGAGCTACCTCAGCCTCTTCTTTTATTTAATGTGCTCCAGCTCTCTCACTATCTTAGTAGCCCTCCATTTGATTTTCTCCAGTTTTTTGATCTCTCTCTTTTACTGGAGGACCCAAAACTGGACATAATGTACCTAATATTCCAAATAAACCTTCATGTTTTTCAGGTAGAGGAGAAGAATCACTGCCTTTGACCACTGATTGAGCTTTTGGTAATGCAGCCCTGCAAGTGGGCAGTCAGCATTGCTGCAAGGTTACACTGGTGACCCATGTTGGATTCATGGTCCGCTGGAGCGCCAAATAATTTTCTACAGGATTGCTACTTATCCTGTTGTCTATATCACTGCATTATTTGTTTATCTGTTTCCTTGGTTTGGTTTGGGTTTGCCCTAGGTGCAGAACTTGCCTTTTTTTTTTCATATGGCAAAAGCCTTTTGTCTGCCCTTTCCTCCCACTTGTTAAGGTCCCTCTGAACCCCACCCTGCAACACATGGACTGCTTCCCCACATTTTGTGTCAGTAGTAAACTTGTGAAGAATACATTCTGTCCCCTTATCCAGGTTTTAATAAAGAAGTTATAGAAATTTAGTATCAGCCTCTGAAGCATGTCACTAGTAATTAGCTGGCAGTTGAACTTCTGGTTGCTGATAACTATTCTTTGAGTTCAGCTGGTTTTCCACCCAACCTTCCATATGGTCTGTTTCTCCCTAGATTGAATACAAAAGTTCTGTAGGAGGTGATGTCGAAGACCTTCCTATATTTAAGGTACACAGCATCCAATGCTCTTCTCTTGCCCTCAGTGATTTAAAAAACAGAAACCAGTCAAGCTAGTCAAGAATGATTTGCCTTGGTAAATTCATGTGGCTGTTCCCAGCCACCTTCTCGTTCAAGTGTCTAAAAATAACTTCCCATAAACAGCCTTTCTCCATAACCTTCATAAGGAGTGAGGGGAGACTGACCACCCTGTAGTTCCCTGGATTCACTTTTTTTTTTGTTGGTTGTTTATTTTTTTGTTTTATTTTCTGATGACGGGTGATCTCTGTGATTGTTATGACGCTTTGAAGCTGGTAGAGGGTTGCCTCACATTAACTGAGTGGCTTCCTCAACACCTGTGTATGCATCCCATCTGGTGTCATAGACTTGTATATGTTGGCTACTAAATTACTCTTTCCATACTACCGAAGTACTTCTGCCTATAGAGTTCAGCCTCCTGATGTGGAAACCTGGGGAACCTGAGGAAAACTTTGCTACTGAAAACTGAGGCAAAGCAGGCAGTGAGTAGGTCAGCCTTTCCATATTGCTACTGTCCTTCAGTACCAGTACCATATTTTTGGGGTCTTCCTTTAATTCACGTTAGTACAACATGTATATAAAATGCACACAGGTACTTTATATTACACAGAAAGCTGCGTAATTATAAATTAACAACTTCAGTACTTTAAGCAGGTGAGTCCTGTCACTGAAGTGAAAACTCTTAAGTGCTTTGATGAATTAGGAAAGAGAACCAGTTTTATGTGACTCAGTAAACCAAGTGCTGCTGTTTTGAATATCTGTGGCTTTTCCTCTGAAAAGACAGTATTTGAAGAACTTTGAGATAGTGCAAAAATTTCAGACCATCAACAACACAAATTCTGCAATATGGAAGGAAAAAAATCATGATCTTTGCTGTTTGATCACTCAGCTGTAATAGAGTGAATTGTACAAAATGAACGTGTGCAATATGATCAGCAGGGAATAATCATGTTATATGTAAATGAAAGATGATTATATTCCTCATAAGTACAATAGACAGTTGTGCTTAGGCACTGTCTACATGCATTCCCTCTTGGCCCATTGTATGATATTGAATGAAAAGTAATGACTTAGAGTAAGTGTTCTGTGGATACAGATGATATTTGGAGAGCTCAGTATAATTTTTAGGAGTGTATTTCCTTAACCTAAGCACTTACTAAATTATCATCAAAACAACAACACAATACATTTTCTGACAGTTTAGGTGTGCTGTTAGGTGATTACACTTCTTTCCTATATACATTGTGAATGGCTCATTAATTTTCAGAGAAGTTTATAGGAGAAAACCATGTGAAGGTTTTCTAGAAATCATGAGCAACCTTAAGTGCTGTATTCACAGATTGTGGGGCTCCAGCTACACTCTGAGACTGGGGGCTGCTCTCCAGTTGCGGAGTTTGATGTTGTCCTAGCACATTGGGAGAAGAGCCTACAAGCACTCACCTTCCACGCCCATTCCTCGCCACCTTTCCTTGGAAAAATTCTGAACATGAAAACTGGAAGGCCAGGCGTCATTACAGAGTCTTCAGGACATGTATGTCCTCAAGGGCATCTAATTATAAGGTAGCTGGTTTATGAGCTATCTTTGCCTTGGTTGAAGAGGACTGGGTTAGAGATCAAGTAAGGAAACATCCACAAATCCATGGGCCATGATGGGATGCACCTATGACTGTTGACAGGGCTGGCAGAGTCATTGCTAGGCCACTCTCCATCACCTTTGAAAAGTCCTGGACATCAGGAGAGGTGCCTGAGAATTGGAGGAAAGCCAATGTCACTCCAATCTACAAAAGGGGTAAGAAAGAGGACCTGGGTAACATTACAGGCCAGTCAACCTCACTTCCACCCTGGGAAGGTGATGGAACAGCTTGTTCTTGGCACCATCTCAAAGAATGTAGAGGAAAAGATGGTTATCAAGAGTAGTGAACATGGGTTCACCAAGGGGAAGTCATACTTGACCAATCTGATAGCCTTTTACAATGACATAACTAAATGGATTTGACGAGGGGAGGGCAGTTGATGTGGTCTGCCTTGACTTCAGCAAGGCTTTTGACACTGTCTCCCAAAGCATCTTCACAGCAAAGCTTAAGAAGTGTGTATTGGATGATTGGGCAGTGAGGTGGATTGGGAACTGGCTGAAGGACAAAGTGTAGTGGTCAGTGGGGCAGAGTCTAGTTGGAGGCCTGTGGCCAGTGTAGTTCCCCAGGCATCGGTACTGGGTCCAGCCCTATTCAATATATTCATTAACAAACTGGATAAAGGGACCGAGTGTACCCTCAGCAGGTTTGCTTATGATACAAAACTGGGACGAGTGGCTGACATGCTAGAAGGCTGTGCTGCCATCCAACATGTCCTGGATAGACTGGAGGGTTGGGCAGGGAGAAATGTAATTAAATTGAATAAGACCAAGTGTAGAGTACTGCACCTGGGGAAGAACAACCTCACGTATTGGTACAGGTTGGGATGTGACCTTTTGGAGAGCAGCTCTAGGCAAAAGGACCTGGGAGTCCTGGTGAACAGAAGGCTGACTATGAGCCAGCAATGTGCCCTCACAGCCAAGAAGGTCAACAGCATCCTGGGATGCGTTAAGAAGAGTGTGGTGAGCAGGTTGAGGGAGGTTTTCCTCCCCCTGTATTCTGTCCTGGTGAGGACACAACTGGAATACTGTGTCCAGTTCGGGGGCCCCCCCAGTTCAGAAGGGACAAGGAACTACTGGAAAGAGTCCAGAACAGGGCCGCTAAGACGATTAGGGGACTGGAGCATCTACCATATAAGGAAAGGCTGAGAGATCTTGATCTGTTGAGCTTGGAGAAAAGGGGGGTGATCTCATAAGTGTTTATAAATCTCTAAAGGGTGAGTGTCAGGACAATGAGGCCAGACTCTTCTTAGTCATGTCCAGTGACAGGGTAAGGGGCAAAGGCCACAAACTGGTGAACAGGAGGTTCAACCTAAACGTAAGGAAACACCTCTTTACTGTGAGGATAACAGAGCACTGGAACAGGCTGCCCAGAGAGGCTGTGGAATCTCCGTCTCTGAAGACATTTAAAACCCATCTGGACATGTTCCTGTGTGAGCTACTCTAGGATCCTGCTCTAGCAGGAGGGTTGAAGTAGATGATATTCAGAGGTCCGTTCCAACCCCTACCACTCTGTGATTCCATGATTCTCTGCTGTAAGATGCTTCATGCAAGTTGTTGTATTAAAGAAAAATAATACAAAGGCTCAATAAATGGAATTACACTTTTTTAGAGAATGGCCATGTCTGTTTCACATCAATCTGTAAACAAGAGAGGGAACCACAGAAAGGCTCTTGCACTTTTGACTAAAACTAGTTTGGCTGCTTGTTTGGCTGAAATTATGCTGTGAACCTTTATATGCTTAGTTGACTAAAATTACTTCCAAGGAATGTTGACGCATAAGTGTACAGCAAAACTTAACAGGAAAACATCAGCTGAAAGGAACATGAATGAAACCCTTTTTATTCTTTCAAGTTTTTTAAAAATATAATAGTAGATTGTCACAGAGGCATCCACAAAACAGACAGCAACAGCTATCAAAATGGGGGTTTATTGACCCAGCACTCCTAATGACAAAACACAAGTTCAGATGTCTGTCAGGAATATATCTACTGCACAACGAATTGCTAAGCTTTGAGAAAAGACAAACTAAAATGGGCATGCACTCACTACTAAAAGGGAAACCTCCCACAGGAGTCCCTAAACTTATCACTCACCAAAGTGGAGGGTGAGGGTCACTGAAACCACAGACATTCGCTCAATCCATGGAAGTATCCTTGGATGGCCTGTCTAAGGGGAGGATCCAACTGCCAGGCCTGTTGCTCTGCAAAGAACTATCTTCATGCTTCTTAGGCGGGGCTCTATTTATACCCTAGTCGAGGGTGTACTGTGGTGAAGTGCTGGGACCTGAGTTGTGGGCCGCAAGTTGGAGTTGACCTGTGAATGGGTCACAACCTAGCAGAATGTTTTGTTTTTCTTATTGGCTTCATGTTCCATAGGCAGAACCTGGCCCACCTGTGTCTTTGTGGCTCTGTCCTTACCCAGGTGGTCATGGTTGGTGTGGTAGGCAAGGCCAGGGCTCTTTTAACCAGGAGCCAATTAGTCAGAAGGGCTTCCTGTTGGGTGTGGCTTCAGTTGGGGTTGGTCACATCTTGCTGAGCTCTCCTGGTGGTATCCTTCTATCTGAGGGAGCCATAATCATCTCCAGGAGGTGATGCCAGTGCCACAGTTGGCAGTGGAGGAGCTGGACCCACAGAAACCTATGGCAGGACTGTTTGAAAGAAATCTTCTGAGGCGATGTTGCTGAGTTCAGTGTTGGCCTGTGTGATCAGGCAATTGATGGCAGCATAAAATGTTGATGGCTGAACCAGCATAATGTGGTCATTCTAATTGGCTGACAGGGCAAGCACTAACAAAACAGGCTGAGGGTCTAGACCCTAAGGTGCCAGTGAATCACCCTGAGGTACAGTTTGTTGCAAACAGTTCTGACACATCCTGTCTTGTTTGTTGGGGAGGCTGTATCTGCCACACAGATACACTGGATTTTTCTCACCGGATCATTGTTTCTTTTTTTTTCCAGTTCAGCCCAGAGCCAAGTATTTGAACACTTGTAAGCTCTGGACCTGAAGAAAATTACAAGTCTTAGTTGAAGAATATGCTTCAGTTAAGGGACAACAGAAATAATACAGCTTTACAAAACAAAGTTGACTAGAAAAAGAAAACTTTAAGATGTCTTACATGAACAGTGTTTTTCATATATATCAGTATAGAAACGTAATTTTAGTGGGGTCTGACTGTCATCTGTCTGGATATTTGAAGCTAGCAAAGTCAGTGAGGCTGCAAATAATACAAATTAAAATGACTAGTGCTGTCTCCTTTTATCAAGGCACGTTGTACGTTCTTATCCTTTGAAGTGAACTAATTGAGGTGAGAATCAACTGTGGCATGTTTTGAAGCAATTAAGGCACCTAAGCAGATGAAAGAAATCTATGACCTGTATTTGTTTTTAAGATCTATTTTGCTATAAATTATTCTATAACATATATCCAGTAATGTCCCATAATATTAATCTCTTAAATTATTATTGCATGAATACAACTTGATACATTTTCCAAAATTAAGCAAGAATAAATTTCAAAGAAAGGATATACTTACAGCAGATGTCAATAATCAACAATATCTATAGGCTACATGGTCAAGAATTAGCTTTCTTCAATAGTCTTCTTAATTTTCTCAGTCTTTTCCAAGATAAATGTCCTGAAGACATAAGGAATCATGCATTTCAGTAGTGAAAGAAAAGTAATCGTAACATGTATGCTGAGACTAACTTTGCTATCTTTCTTCAGAAAGTGCTCTTTGCTCTTCCTGACACCTTATTTTATCTAGTAGGATTATCTTCATATTAAGCTATTCATTATCCTAGGTTTTGATTAGGCAGATCAGCTCTTTACTTTGTAATGACTACATAGTTTTCGTAACATTCTTTGCTCTTCATTTTAAAAGTATGTTGAAAAACTACCCAGTCTTAACATATGTTCCCATTCTGTCTACTTAATTTTTCTCTGTGTGTTTGGATATCTGTAGATTTAGAAAATGTTTTTTATTATGTAGCCTGTTGTGCTGTTTCTTCAGCTGGTAAGATACAACTTAAAAGGAATTATCCAACATGGAATCAGGATGTGCACATTTAATCAAAAGAAAAGTCAGAATACAATGTAGCATTGTCACTGTTTTTTTTGGTGGGGTTTTTTGTGGTTTGTTTTTTGTTGTTGTTTGGGTTTTTTTTTCATCTAGGATAAGTGAAAATAGATTATTTGTATCAAACCAATTGTTTATTTCAGGATTGAAACCCATGGATCAATGCTTAATTATATTCCATGCATATAAATAGTTGACTGCAAAGTCAATGAAGACCAACACTGTATTTTTAAGATTATTCCTTTTGTTGATTTTAGAATCTGAAACATTCACCTTTACAAGTCTCACTTCATTTTTAATTCAGTATACAGTATGATTTCTTTAAGCCACCTCATTTGATATACAGCTCAAAGTAGACAGAAAAGTTGAACTTCTTTAAAATGTTAAGTTTTGAAAAATATTTGTTTGGGTATAATAATCTTCCTTGAAAGTGATTTAGCCTCACGATTGCTGAGAAATTGCTGAGTGTCTCACAGGACTGATTGCTAGCAGCCTCTAGCTCTGATCGAGCAATGTGTTCTCTCAGTTAAACAGTTGTGAAAGGAGTATTTTGGACTTGGTGGGGATTATTCAGTCTGTGCCCTTAGAGGCAATGCAAAGTCTAAAAGGACTTCATTTTACTAATCTGATTACATGCCCTGCCACCCCACTTCTGTCTTCTCTCTCAAGTTTTTAATGAACACTTTTAAAAATCTCTGCAAAACAGGAAAAAAGCATTTCACAATATTTTATATACTAATAAGTACATACTCTTGAGAGTAGGAGAACTCTTCTGAAAATTAGCAATCATTTCTGGAGGACTCATCTTTCATAGAGTGTTTATCAGCATGACTATCACATCTCAGTAACAGTAAAGGAAAATCCTGCCTTGCAAAACAGAGGGCTTCTCTCTACTCAAACATCATCCAACTGGTAAAGAATTCCAGGT
>JAVFHW010078145.1:30889-78095 GCA_032159205.1 Eurystomus glaucurus suahelicus | reverse complement strand
TGAAGCATCCTGCCAGGCTTTGTCAGGTGAAGTATGCAAGGTGACTGATGGTAAGCAGCATAATTCTCATCATAACAATGAATGTGGCAGGTCAGGAAATTCCACAGTGAATAAATCCCTTCTTCAGCCAAAAATATTAACTAGTTATAAATACTGATGGCACTGGATGGATTATACTAGCAGACAACCTTGTACTGTTTTAGTGAACATTTACAGTTTCAATCAAACCCTTGTTTTCAGTGAAGTGAACAGCAAAATTTCCCTTGACTTTAGAAAAAATACTTTATGCCTTCTCTCATAACTCAAAGATATTGTACTAAGTCCAAAAGTTCTAAATATCTACTAGACTTTATTTGTAATATTGGAAGATACCATGACAATAGTTAAATAGGTGGTACTTTTCTGGGAACAACTGTTTTTCTTCCAGGGTCTCTACTGTCTTACTTAAGCCCAGATAATCTTTCCATTCCTCTCTTATGTACCCTGAAGAGGAATATTAGTAACCGCAGGCACAAGATGGTTTGTAGCCTATGTATGTATGTATGTAGTCTATTTGCTTATAGTCTATTCTGTTTCCAATTTATCTCATTTTCTGTTCTCTCCCTTCAGAAAACAGGAGCAATAAGAAAGTAATAAGAATGTCAGTATTAGAATACTCTTCATCTTCAGCTGTTTACTGAAGTTTTTGTTTCACCTCTACTTTGCTCAATTTTATTGAATGGATATGCCAAAGTTTATTGGAAAGGTAATATACAGTAATGAAGAATGTTATTGTTTCACTGTTCATGTTTATAAAAGTTCAATGAAGTTGAGGGAGAAGGAAATCCATACATCAAATATTGTGATACAAACATTTTGATGATATCTAATTTACACTAAGAGAATATAATTTTTTCACAACAGTTTTTCAGACTTATTTTAAAGTCTTCTCTGAAGTGTGTCTATTTTGTTAGTTTAAAGATGTTCTTTAATTTCTCCCTCTATAAAAAATACTCAACTCCTGTGCTAATTTTCCATTTTTACCAAAGTCATGAGTTATTTTTCAAAATTTTATGAATTATGTGACATATCTGTTTCAGATGTACTGTTTTCTGCTTGATGTTTCAGTTAGAGAGCTTTTTGTCTTTTAACTGTTTCACGATGATTGGACTATATATTAACCAAGAAAATAATCTTTTTAAATTAAACTAAAGACGAAAACATTGATCTTATTTTTATCATATAGGTATATTGCTATCTTGCAGTAATTTTGTTCTCTTTAAAGAACAATAAACAAAGTCATGTCGTTGCATTTATGCTTCTGATTTCACTGCTAGTGTGACAAATAATCTGTCTGTAGTTTATATTAGGTACCCTCTTAACATAGCCTAAAAAATACTTTAAAAATGAATGTTAGAAATACATGATTTTTTTTAGTTTATAAGTCATATGACTTCATTGTGATACCTCAAGATTAAGAAAATAATACTCTGAAACTTAAAGGAGATTTCTGAGGACAAGTCTTTAGGAACAAGTTGAATGTCCGTGAATGGACAGTGTTTTTATTAAGGCAAGCTTGGAAGAAATATGTTTTGCAGAAATGAGAAAAATAATAGCAGAAGGTGATTGTAGATAGAAATCAAAGGTGTCAAGTGAAAAAGAGAAAAATGTAGAATTGAAAAACCTTATTTTATTATTTTCGTAGAAGAGAATAATCTCAAACATCCATGAAGAAGATGGTTACCCTGAGCCAACACTGCTCCATCACAGTCCCACAAGAACAAGTCCAAGCATACTGTTCTCAGAAACAAGCAGAAGAATACAAAGAGGAGCAAGACTTGTGCATTAATACACAAAAGCAATTTATAAACATGAAGAAGATTAATTTCCTTCAGAATTAACTTTCATTGTAAAAACTAAGAAAAGTGCTGTTATTGAAGTATGTCAAAATAGTTATCATTGAAACCAGTGGAAACTGAAAATTCAAATGAGCCTTAGTTCATGGAATTCAAAAAATTCTATTAATTTCAGAGAGAATATCACTTATTTATAGAGTTCTTCTTTACTACTATTCTAAGGTTTATGTGGAAAATCAGGAATTAGAAAAATCAGTAGTGTTTCCAGAGTTATCTACAATTAAGTTGATAAAGTTATGTTTATCAACACATTATACACATGAATGTTAAAGGTACCTGGTCCTTAGGAAGTCAATGAAAGGATTGTGATATGAAATAACTTGAAAATATGAATGCCACATGAACATATTTGACATCTTCTAACATGCTAGCAGGTAAGGTTTTCATAATCCTTTAACTCCCCTAATGATTATCCCATGTTCTCTTAAGCTCCAGGACAAAGATCCTATAATATTTATCAAAGCTGATGAATAAATGTGCTGGAAAACTTAAGTGTAGTTTGCACTAAAGTGTATATGACAATTCATAGTAATACAAATGGTGGTTGTGTGCTCTGACTGGCATTTATGGCTGTTAGTGTCCGTTTTTTCACTTCCCCAAATCCAAGGGACACTTTCATTGATAGGATAGAGCTATTCCATAAGACACTCATAATCTTTGGTTTTCATACCTAATACTTTTCAGAAGTTGTGGTCTAGTTAAATAAAAGGCAGAAGTCACATTTTGATATCCATCTGTAAAAAGGAAAATCACAGTGCAATCTTCATGCACAGCAAAATATCTGAGTCCCTTCCCCTCAAAATCAGCTCAGCCTTAACAAGAATGTAAAAATGTCTAAAATGTGTAGTTTCTATTAATTTTTTATAAGAGAATAAATTTTAGTATACTCTTATCCTTTGAGGAAAATTAATTCTAAGCATAATTAAAGGCTGGAATAACTTTAATATTGTATTTTTACCTACATTCAGTTCCAGGTTAGATGCCCTCAACAATATCCCTGTTGCAGCAAGTATGATGGACTCTAACTCATATATCCACCTAAGGTCTCTCAGTGGTGCAGTTTCTGAGAGAAATTGGTCAGGAGGGAAGCAGAGGGTGAGAACCAGTCCTAGTGATTTATGTTTCAGTCGCTGTTGCTATGAAGTGTTTGAGTTGGGAAGGACAAGATACTATTTTCTGGATGTGTCAGACCAATAATTATAATTTAATACTCCTTTCCCTGAGGTCTCTGCTATGAAACAAAGGGCATTGACTCTTGTAAACGTTAATAATCAATATGGTTTACTCTGTTCAGAGCAATTTCAGTGCCTAATAAGGTTACTGCTACTCATTTTTTATTACTGTTTTTGCCTGTGTTAGTAACACTTAGCTGCATGATTAAACAGGCCCTTTGTTTGCCTCTCTCTCTCCAGATGGGTACTTGGCTCAGTATGACCCAAAAACAATTAGGTAAGTGATGTTGCTGTGCTATTTGCATCTGACCTTAGATGCCAGATATGCTGTATGCCAACACTGAGCTCAGATAAGCCTATATACATTGTGTGGGGGCCCTGAACTCTCTCAACTACACTTCTGATTTCCCCTATGAAATAACTGAGGTCTTACTTGCCCTGTCAAATCATTTAGTTTTGCTGCCAGATGTGACTTTTACATGCCTGTGAAGAATTGCTTAGGAAGGCAATAAGGTTCTGCTCTGAGAACATGGGAGATTCACATGAAAGTCCTTGTTAATTGAACCCAAAACTCTAATTGAATCTGCAGGAGCTGGATCACTGACAACTAAAGTGAATCCAACTGCCAGGTTTAATTCAGCAGTATCTTATGAACCACTCACTTCCTGTGTGCAGCTCTTACACATCATCTGGATAATACATGTTATCTATGGAAGCAGGTAACCCTTGTGCAGCATTAAATCTGCTTTGCCTTAAGTCTAGATTCTCAGGTATACTCTCTGATGGACTCATGAAAGTGAAATACATCTTCAAATAAATTGTAACAGTAACACTTCTGTGCTCACAAAACACTTATTACAGGAACCGTAAACAGAGTGCAGGTTTTCAAACAGTTAACAAAATTACTTAAATCTATAATGACAAGTTCTAGAAGTGTAACTTTATATAAAAATTTGGAGCCAGTGCCTTAGAAAAAGAAGGTCTTAAAATCTTGGAAGTCCCTCAAAGACTTTGACTTCTGTGAAAAACTTTACTCTGCAAAAATAACACTAGAATATTTTTCCCTAAAATGTATTTGATCTAACTTTTAAATTTGGTTTTCCTTGTACTTGTCACAGCTTCATGCATGATATACACTATTTTTGTTTTTTTTCCCCATGTTTTCCGTCATGTTTTTTCTGTATTTCCTCAATCTGTCACAAACTACAATACAGTTCAATTATGTTATTGAATAAAGGATGCTACAAAACACCACATTACAGTCTACTAATGTTCATATCCCTTTTTAATTATGTTGCTGCAACATCAAATGTAACAGCAACAAGCCCCAATGTCTGCATTGAGGAAGATATTTATCTTTTGCTGAACGATAGACATGGAAAATGGCTGTTATCTTAACATATGACCATTTTTTGTACCAAGTCCAAAGTTAAACAATATCACACAGCTTATTTTCTACTGCAGATTTTAATGATGACATTTATGTAAGAAAGAATGAAGTCAAATAAATAAAAGCTCTCTCAATCACGCAAAAGGAAACAAAGACAACTTTTTTTTAATAACAGTGATTCCATCTGGTCTGTTGTTTTTCATGAGAGAAGAATCTTCAGCAGCTTGTTGTTAACTTCTGATCCCAGAAGAACCAACTTCATCTTAGTTCTTTCCTTAATCCCTGGCAATTGAATTTCGGATGAGAAGGAGACTATCTCCTTCTGACCCATATTTAGCTAGGATAAATCTGTTTTATAAAGAACATGCAGGAAATCTCATTGCAGTTCTTGGATTATGATATGTTGCAATGTCTCCTTTTTCTCATACTGAAAAAAAGTTGTATTTTCTCTTCCCATTCCAGTCATATGCAAATAATTTGTTGGATTTATTCCCCTTTTCATTATACATTTGTTCATTAAGCTTTAACACATTGTCTGAGTTATTCACCACAAAGCACTTAGTTTCCCTCTGTTTAATCAAAAGTTGGAGGGTCCTAGGGTACCTACTTTTTATGTTGTTTTTTTCATCTCATTAACTTCCTTTTCTAATTTACACTGGTACTCAAGACATACTTTTTGTACTGCTGCTGCAGCTAAGCAAATTATTCTACCCCTCATGACTGCTTTGGCAGCTTACCACAAAACACTCAGGCTAGTTTCTTGGTTTTTATTGATATTAATTTATTCTGAAATAGTCTTCATCTGTTGCACAAATGCTGCAGCTTTAATTAGAGAGTTGTTAAATCTCTATACTTCAGATCTCCTATAATTCAGTATATCATCCAGAGACATAGACACCAGAAAATTTTCAGGCAAAGCTGGATTTCAAATACCAGATGGTTACATGTTACAATGTATCCTCATAAATAAATAAGAAGAAACCCAGTTTAAATGTAGTGGAACTAAAGTATAAAAGGTACTGGATTGCCTGTTTCAATGTTGCTGTTGGTATAGATCAATGAGGACTAAATTTTAGCTGTACCCTTTGCTCACTTCAATTTGTTATTTTACTAACAAAGGTGAAAGCTCACATACCTTTTTTAAAATAATGAATAACTAAAATGTTTATCTATTACAGTTTCTGGAAACATTTGCCATTAGGTAAGAAAAAATCAAGAAATAAACAAAGAATTTGAACTGCAGAGTCATACAGATTTACAATTGTAACTGGGTTACTTATCATAATCCTTTGCATTATTACTTTTTTAATAACAAATTAACTGATCAAAAGACAAAGAAATTCTTCACCCCAGTACTACTTTTTAAATCAGAAGCTGTACTAAAACTAATGGATGTTTTATACTGTGGTTGATTTGACAGACACAAGTAAGATGGCAATCAAACTAATGGACAATCAGAGCATATGTAAACTTTATGTCATCAAAAAACTCTAAAGACAATTATACTGTTAGATGTATTTTGCCATGCATAATACTTCTTATACTTATTTCACAATTTCTCGGATATAACATACTGTGCAATCTTAGTTTGGTTTCAAGGTGCAAATTAAAACCAAAAATCTATAGCAAAGTATCATTTTTGCTATAAAGAATATAAAAATAGATATAGAAGAAGAAGTGAAATTAATGAAGATATTTGAGAAGTGTTTTGAGGCTGAAGCTAAACAGAGGAGATGCACTAAAATGTAGGAAATAATTATGATACATTTGTATTTCTGAAACTATTTTAAGTATGATACTTTTACAGTATTAGTATGATTAAAATACTACAGAACAAGGATATTTAGAGAAATACATTTTAAACATCAATAATAATAAATTAAAATATCCTTATAAACTACTGAGTGGTCATGTCAGTTTTTGTCGTACATACTTCATATTTAAGCACACGCTATGTTTTTAAAAAGACTTTAGGCTCTCAAGTTGTTCATCACTTTGGTCAGGAAGGAGGGAAGCTTTCTAACATTTTTATACATAAAGTATATGTTGGAAAAACGCCTACCTGAGGTGTGGCAAATAAGATTGTGAGCAGTTACACTGGGAACACATAACACTGTGAACAAAATGCCATAATATTTTAGTGGATAAGTGTTATTATTGACCAGCAAGAGTAAAGCCTGAACTTCAAGTTTTCATGGGTTTCAGAAATGTGGACCCTCTGTATACACAGTCAGCAATATTTCACAATTACTCTGGTAATCCTCTCACCTCATTTTGGCATTCTAAAAGCTGCTCACCAAGCCTAAATTGTTAATCTAGATACTTTTGTGGTCTGTAGAGGGAAAAATGTACCTCCAGAAGATAATTCATCCTGTACTGTGATAAGAAATGGGGCTCCTGCCTATGTCTATCTCTTCTGATCTATTAACTTTCTGTCCAGTAACTATATATGAAACTCAGACCTGAATTCAGCTGTTCCTTCACAGGAATCCAGGACCATTTGAGATAGCATAAGGTATTTAGGACATCTTAAGGGAGGTGGTGCAGAGCTCCCTCATAAGACACCAAATCCTCCAAGGATATCACAAATGGCACCGGGCACCCACATGAGGGCAGTTCAGTAGTGTTCTTGGAGACTAACTCAGATGGTATGTCTAATGTTCAGATGGTTTTAATTACGTGCAATGAAGCCTACCCAAGAAGAAAATTGGGAAACACTATACGCCTTAAGGAAAATGTAGACTGTAAACTAAATGAATTTGAATTTAGATAGAGTTAATTCACATATCCATTCTCACAACAATCTTTAGAAATTCAGGACCTGAACTTAACATCCATCATATGTAGATGCATTACATCTGCCGTCTGCTGTACATGACCATGACCTAGGGTGTGAGTGGGTATTTGTATTCTTGAACACTCAGGAATAGTCCAATTGTGACAAATGTTTAAAATAACAGGTTTAAGTACTCCTTGCATTTACCACCTATTTTCCATATGAATTTGGTACTATAACTACCAAATATATCATTATGGAGACTGACTCTCAAGAAATAATGTCCTGGATATTCTTTTGCATAGAGATCCTCTGGTTCTTAATCTATCGGTTTGGTAATATTCATTCCCTCTTGTGTTATTAGCAGTTTCTGAGGGTAAAGGATGACCTTAATCTGAAAAAGTTTATTTCTTGGGAAGCTCTTCATACTCTAGTGTGTACTCTTTTGAAAGGGAGTGAACCACTGACCACAGAAGGCAAGCTTAAGTTAGTGCATATCCTTAGGGCAAACCTCCTGTTTCAGGCACTTGCCTGAAGCCAACACAGTTCTTCTGCTTTACTTAGTGGTGCAAACTAACCCAATTTCCAACCTCATGTATCTAAATAGCATCTGGGTGAAGACACTTTCCCAAACTTAACGTTTTAAACTTTGCCTAATATATACACATCTCCATCACTATGACAACAGACTGATTTTGGCTTGAGCTTAACATAATTAGCCGATAGTAACAGACATTTACAATGTTAACTCTTATGTTTTAACAGGAACATGTTAAATATATATATATACACTGTGAAATATGGTTTTAGTGCTTGGTTTAGTTTATTACTCCAAAAAAGCTTTCAGCCTCACAAGACATTTCTGAATCATTTTGTACCTAAAGAAAAAAAATAAAAAAAATACTAATTATAAACTACTACCTAAAAGTTTAGGGATTTTTCCAAGTCTGTTAGGTCATCTAGAACCTTTTCATTGACTTCACAGATTTCAGTCTATTAGATTACAGTGAGCAATCTCTTTTATTTATTTTTCCTTTTTAATTTCTTTTTTTTTTTCTTTCCAGGTGGAATGGATAAATAACAGTTCTGGTTGAGAAAGGTTTACAACTGAAGAAATATGTAATCCTGTGATAATTGACTATTATCTATGAAAATTGCTACATAGCTGCAGGTAGCAAACATTTCCTCTACTATAAAGTGTGATGCTTTTATCATTTATATAGACTTAGGGGTTGTTATTTTTTCTCTTTTTCTTTCTTTTCCTTTCTTCCTTTCTTCCTTCCTTCCTTGCTTGCTTGCTTCCTTCCTTCCTTCCTTCCCTCCTTCTTTCCTCCCTCCCTTCCTTCCTCCCTCCCTTTCTTCCTTCTAACAAACATGTAGCCCTGATAATGTCTGTTGATTAGTGTCGTCTGATAGAATCAAGATGGCAGAGGCAACAACAGTATGATCTTCTTTATTGCGTCATTGTTTTCCTTAAAAGTTCCTCAGAGATAATGCAAACAGTCCCCCAAACTATGACAAAACATTTAAGCATGGCTCTGAAGTGAGACATAAGACGAAATTAGACATCAAAACTGTGGTCCTTTAGATTCTTCATAAGTTCCCGAAAGTTCCTGAGAAATTCCTGAAAGGCCTCAGCTGCAACTATGAATTTCACTACATACACAAGTTCTGCTTGTGCACACACTTGGAAAGACCTTTATCTCACGACTAATGCTAAGCAGACTGTGTGAATTGTATTTCTATTGAAGGACTTGCTAGGAAAGGGAAAGGAGTAATTTCTAGTCAAGTCATCCTCAGCACATGAAAATGGACTAAACCACACTTCTCCTTACATTGGACTAGAAAGACAAGTTCTAGTGCTTAGACTTGGAAAAAAAAGATAAATTGCTTGGATTAACCAAATTTGAATTATTTAAAGAACAGAGAAGCAGCTGAGAGAAGAGGGATGAAAAGTTGCAGGACTCTGCTTTAAGAAGCAGCATGAGGATTAGACTACCCATACAGAAGGAGAATCTTGTCCCTCATATTTCTCCACAGTTAGTATACTGTCTTTGAAGACTGTATCTGATGAGACTACTCAGTAGAAGGCTTCATAAGATGTAGTCCTTTTGACAAGGTCACTACATCATTGATAGTTGTGCTACTTTTCACTTATTGAAAAATCCATCATTTTTTAGTATTTAACTAACTAAATAGTAATCTCTGCAGAGGAAATTTCAAGGACATTTTACATGTTCATTTTTTTCATGTTATAAAGTATCATGAAAATGTAAAATCTCAAAGAAAATTGAAATGCTTACTCAGGAAGGAGATAAGGTTTGCAGCAGTGCTGTTTATTCATTAATCTGAAGGGCAAAAATCTAACATATTTTTTTAATATTTTTTTAAAACTATTATTCATTTGCTGAAAGAACATGGATGAAAGTGGAGAGTGCAGATGGAAGATGTAATCAAACTCCCAAACTATTCATTTTCTTTTTATCTATCTGACTCATTTCTCCAGTATCAATTAACTTGGGAACTACTCTGTAAAGATGCTAGTCATGCACTGCTGGAACCAAACAAGCTCATCACAAGGAAAGCAGCAGAACTATAAATATAGACATAAAGCTTATCTAGTATCTACTGCAGTCATGAAACTCCAGAATGTAAGACTCTTTTTTTTTTTGTCTCCTCAGAACTGAAGAGCAGGAAGAATCAAAAAATCTCTCAGGAGGATGGAGAATCCCAAATGTACACTGAACAAAGAGACAGTATCCCACTCGTTCCTTGAAGTTCAGCATTGTCAGTCAAAGTTACTTTTTTGAGAGGCAGTTCTATTCTGGGAAGTATTCCAGATTAATTTATGAGAAAGTGAATTGTTCTGTGACCAGCATATGCTAAATAACCTATTGTGCACAGGGTAAGGGATATAGTCTTCCAATTCATACATCACTTCATAACCTCAGATGAATAAATACACATCATGAACAGAGCAAATACCTCTCAAATAGCACAGTGCAGCATTGAACCAGTTCTCTGACTGCACATCAGCTGTTAAATGAGTCAAGTTTAGAGCAGGGTTGTTTTTTGTGCTGGTTGGGGTTTTTGCCCCTAGTGCTAGTCACAGTGTACTCTTCAGTTATTGGTACATTAAAGGATTTTCCCTGGCACTGCTAAACCTTTTATCACAGATAAATGATAAAGTAGTAATGTGATGACTGAAAAGAGCAGCCCATCTTTGATCTAATGATAGAAGGTTCGCGCTATTCATATACTCAATTGCACTCAGAAATTATACACTAACACTGAGCCACTTGGATGGTCACAGTAACTATCACACCCTCCTTGCTTCTCTTGCATTTAATTTCCTGAAACTTACACGTACTTTCCTTCAGCCTTATCCTTAGAGTGCACATCCTCAATAATAAAGGACACATATTCTCATCAAATTTTACTGTTCCAATTCTTGCTACTTTGTCCCAACCCACCATAACTCAAGGACACCCTATGCAGTTCAACTTAAAGTAAACATATCCATTAAATGGATGTTTTTATGGATGGTTTTTATTAAATGGATGGAAATAGAAATATGTTCTCATATTTCTAAGAGAACTCCTTAACTTTGTTTCAGGTAGGAGAAAAGACAGTTACTTCACAGCTCTTTAGATGATTACAGGTGTGTGGATCCTCTTTGATTCTTTGTAATTAAAGGTCAAAGCCACAGGCCTATTTATTTTAAAAGTTATGAACTTCATATGATCATTCCAGTTATTTCCCTTCCAAATTCATCCATTATCTCTCTCTGTGTCACAGGACAGACTGTCTTCTAAAGTATTCTCTTTGCAGTACTATAAAAACTAGTAAAACAGTAGCAAACCATTGATTCAGCTGCTCTCTTCCCGTCAACTCACAAGAATCCTGTTAAGGGTTTTATGCTGCTGAAAATCACCAAAATACCCAGCTGCCCTCCATTACGTTAGCTAGGAAAAAGAAATTTTTTATGATTTGGTTGATTTTTCAGGGGTGAAGAATATTTTGGGTATATATGAGAGAGAAAAAAAATGATAAATACAGGTAGTTAATACTAACAACTTAATTTTCATTATAATGAAGAAAAATCATTATAAAGAAGGGTCTTAAACTGAATTCTAAACATAAATTTGCTTATTATACACCCTGAACTCTTTCAGCTCTTACATGTAAATCACATTCAGATGTTAGTAAACCAGTGAAAGTCAACAAAATAAATCCATTTCACCTTGACTTTAAAACTAGTGAGAAGATGGTCAGCGTATATTTAAGATACCTGTCCCCTTTCTCTTCATTCTAGATTTGAAAGTAAAATATAGAACTGTAATTAAATGCTTGAATAAAGAAAAAAATCATGATAATGTTTCATTAATTTTAATTACATCAAATGTAAATGAATTTCATGTTATGTCACATAATATGAAAAAGACTAAATAAACATTATGGGTATTGTCTCTTTTCCAGAGCAGTTCAAAAGCAAGGAAAAGCAACATAGCATGAGTTAGGCTAAGTTACGATCATTTGTGTGATGTTACTTATCAAAATGTCAAGCATAACCTAAAAACTTCCTGTCAGCAGTCCCAAAATGTCACAAAAAGAGATGCTTACAAGGCAATGCAGAACCTTTTCCTTTAGACAGAGTTGTGATTTGAGTTCAGGCCTATGAGCAAAGAAACAGTACTTTAATGCAAGCTTTGAGACCAGATACTGTTTGTGGCATTGGATGGAACCTTTAATCCTCTGTATCATTTCCTCCAGAGCTATATGAAAAGAATATTTACCTGAAATGCCATTATCTAAATCTCTTATATAGTGGGAAGAAATAATTACAGGGCTAAGCAAGCAGAATTTCACAAGTGTGAGTACAACTGCACTTGCTTACCAAATCAGTGAATTTAATATTTTATGGATAAATGCCTCAGATAAGTAAGTAAGTAAATAAATAAATGTTATGTTTTTTTGTTTCATCCTTACGTGATGCATTCAGAAAACAGCACTTCAAAACATTGACTCTAGTTACAATGGATGTATGAGATACAGATCAGATGCATGGAAATTTTTATTTAATAAACTTTATTGGCATTATTTTCCTTGTTTCTGAATTGCTTACAAAAAATAAATCAGGATTTCTTGGCACTTATTGTCTTGATTTATTTCTATAAATAATTCTTGTTCTCTTGGTTTAGGATATTGACTTGATTCCTTGTATCATCAAATCTGATGATGATACTGAGTCATTTTTCTTGGTCTCATTACTCTTTCATGATATTGTTTCTATTCTTTGACTGGTTAAATGAAACATTAGGAAAATAAAAATGTAAAAAAGTGTTTATGCATTTATAAATGAGTTAATATCAACTATTACGCTCATCTACTTACCTTAAATATCTGAATATTGTGGTTCTAAGCTGAGCTACACATCTGTTATCTTGTTTACTCAGTGAAGGGAAATAGAAACCTTAACAGGCTGTCCGTCTGACATACCTTAAATTCATACAATCATAGAGTCCTTTAGGTTGGAAAACACCTTTAAGGTCATTGAATCCAACCGTTAACCAAGCACTACCAAGTCCACCACTAAACTATGCCACTAAGTATCATATCTTCAAAACTTTTAAATACCTCTAGGGATTGTGATTCCACCACTTCTTTGGGCAGCCTGTTCCAGTGCTTGGCAACCCTTTCAATGAAGAAATTTTCACCAATATACAGTCTAAACCTCCCCTGGCACAACTTGTGGCTGTTTTCTTTTGTCGTATCACTTTCTGCTTGTGAGAAGACACCAACACCCATCTTGCTTCAACCTCCTTTCGGGTAGTTATAAAAGAGTGATAAAGTCTCCCCTGAGCCTCCTTTTCTCCAAACTAAAGCGCAGTTCCCTTAGACACTCCTCATAATACTTGTTTATCTCAGATAAGTTGACTTCTAGAAGTTCTTTCCATTGACTAATTCAATCTACAGCATGTTTAGATGACTGTTTAATCCCATTTGGATTCCATACCTCCTGTGCTCTAGTTGCTAGTCCCGAACAGCACAAGTGTTTGAAGGTCACATACCATATCTGCAAAAGCTGTGAGAAAATAGCACTATGACACTTATTTTTGGCCTGGTATGATTAGTTCTGTTGCAGACATCAAACTTAAAGAAACCCAAGATGGAGCTGATGATTTGGGAAGATATTATACGTTTTATTTAAATAGGTATTCACTAAACTGGAGAGAGAAAAAAAAAATTCTGAAAGACAATATTAATAGAGAAGTAATCCAACTTTAGGTGAAATATGAGCTTTGATGAGATATATTTATAAGAAGCTGCATTATGATACACTTTATACAGTGTGAAGTTAATTAATGGACTACACTATTGTGGCATAGCTTTATGTTTTTACATCAGCTCTAAAAATCACAAATCCCCAGTCTCTGGAGATTAAAAGCTCCGTTACAAAAGTTTGTCCCACACTGAAGAATATATACTTCTTTACAATCTCTACAACTAGATTCTAGGCTGAAAATAGCACATAGTAATAAGTTAGGTTTGTACAGAACAAGCATCATAGCTCTTTTAAAGTTTATTATCTATTTCAGGGAACTCTGGAAATAATTTGAGAAATACATTTCACTGCTTAGAAGAGCAAGAACAAGTAATGAACACCAAGAATTTCATTTAAAAAAAACATAAATCCTAAGAGATGGTATTTGGGAAAATGCTGTAGTTTTTGTATTACACATTTCTCTGTGAAAGCAGAGCATTCTTGTACGGCCTTTGTTTCTCTATGTGCTTAATGTATTCCTGGCAATGGATTGTTGCAATAAATTCTGTCTCCCTCAGGTGCTACTCTTCCATGAAGAAGTGAAAAAATGCATTAGCTTTTTTCATTCTTCTAGACCAGAGAATAAAAACTTTGACCACTGGAAGTGTATGCAGAAGGAGGTCATCAGCTTACTTTCTTTTTTTATGAACAGTATCTCATTGGGCACTTGAAGTTTTAATGCTGCACAAAATATATAGGAGAAATTAGCATCTAAACAGACTGATTTCTACTTCTATTTCTAATTTTGCTAAATGTTTATTAACAACTTTAATTTACTGGAGTATTTGAGAGGAAATCAACCCATGTGTCCTTTAAGCACTGTTCCTATACTGATAAGCAATAGAAGGCTCTCAGTTATTATTATTTCCTTGACAACACTGGACTGAAGTAATGGTGGGGACTAGCTGACAGTGCAGCAGGGACATTTATAATCAGATGCATAAAGCCTGGAGGGATTTCTTGGGCACTCAAGCCCCTCCAATATTTACGTTTGGTATTAAACACTTCAAGTGAATATAATGATTTTGGCTCATTGCCCTTTCCCAATACTTTGAAACAGTCATGCACCCATGGTCATAATAAAGGCAAAATTAACTCCACTGCAAATAGAGAGAACGGTTGCAATTTGAAAAAAAAAAAGAAATGTCACACTTAAATGGCTATGTTGACAGCATTTTTTAAGGAACATTTTTTGGACCTTCAGGTCCATCTTCTTCTCAGGGGATAAACAGATAAATTAATGCTGTCTTTCTGATCTTGCTAAAAGTTGGCAGAAGACCCTCACTAAACACGTATGTCAGGTTCCTCAGTAAGGGCAATAGCAATCACAGCTCCAAATTTTGGTGGTTTCTAAGTTAGATACTAATGAATAAAAGTACAATGACTCAGAGTAATGCAAATTTCATTGCTCAGGTTACAACAAGATATTTTAAAACTAACTAGAAACCACTTGGTCATTGTCTTTTTCCCCAAACTCAACTGCTGATAACCACAGTACTAATAATGTACTGCTTTATGAAAGCTATTAAACAAATTACTTAAGTAGTACAAATTCATACTAACTAAATAAAGAATTAATAAATATCCCTCTGAATGTTGAAACATGGTTAAAAACTACACTGAATGTTTTACAGACAACTTGAGATGAAGCTGTGAAGGGACATAACATTGTCAAAGCAATCATGTCCTTTGTAACGAAATCTTAATGAATCAGGATATAGGAGGAGAGGAGCTGTTTAACTTATCAACTCCTTCAATGGAGCTGTAGTCTGCT
Source organism: Eurystomus glaucurus suahelicus (assembly GCA_032159205.1). Classification (NCBI taxonomy): domain Eukaryota; kingdom Metazoa; phylum Chordata; class Aves; order Coraciiformes; family Coraciidae; genus Eurystomus; species Eurystomus glaucurus. The sequence goes on along the minus strand of JAVFHW010078145.1, from coordinate 62,763 downwards.
TCAATGTAGAGACTGGCAAAAGATAAATAGTCCCTGGAAATATTGAAACATTGACTGCTGAAGTAAGAGAAATGATTGCACACTTTATATTCCTTTCTAGAAATTAATATTATTATTTCTTGAATAATAGCCTGTAAAAGCAAATTTTCCAGTTTTGATTTTGTGAATTATGAACTCTGCGACAAAATGTACCTTCCTGTGGTTAAAATAAGTAAATAAAATAAAATAAATAAAATTATTTAACTAAATCAGATAAAAGCACAACAAGAAAACTGCCTTGACATCTGTGTGACCTTTACAATTGATTAGTACTAAATTGGAAAAATCACAGTAATGTTGTCCAAAAGGTAAGTCTTATTCTGCTGCTTCAGAAAGCAGGGAAGCTGGAGGATTTCTGAACCAAAACTGATGCAAAGTCAAGCTTTGCCATAATTTACAATTAATTATTGTTATGAATCTGTGACTGCTATCAAATATTTAATAGGACTTTTTAATTATTTTTAAAGGATATATAATGTGGATGGTATGTGTAAACTTAGAATGCATACTGACAACTGTTTTAAGTGTTAAAACTTAGTGGTAAAGACTCTGTACAGTGGGGGAATTAGCATCTTTTAAATCAGTGAGGGCAGGTCAATGCCAGTGATAAAATATTGAAGCAGATAGATAGGTTTCAGATGTAATCTTATGTAATGGTTCACAGATTCCTTAAAACTCACATATAGAACCAACAACTACTTTTTTCTGGTCTTTATTTCTCTACCTTAACTAGATCTGGAAATACTACTAGGGCTTGTAAAAAATTCTAAATGGCAAAACTCTGTCGGAGTTATAAAGGCTTGGATTTTACCCATACTGTTTATGGAACAGAACAAATAAACCCTCTGCAATTACACTGTAGTCTCAACACTAACTCCTAGGTCTACTAATACAAGCTTTGTAGATTAAGCAGTAAGATTAACTCCTATATTCCCCAGACAATGTTATGCTGAAGTAAAAAAGGCGTGAGGAGGTGGAATAGTTCATTTGTAATGAATACAAACAAATCCCAGCATAAAAACAATTTTACCACCTAAGAGACTGAAGAGTATCTTTTCCAAGAGACTAGTATGTCACTGTGCCACTGTTCTGTGATGTTTTTACCAGCTCTATGTAAAAATAAGGAAAAAATCCCCACCTTAACTACAGGAAAGAAATGCTTTGAAAGATAAATTAAATATTATTTTAATTGGAAATATCATGTTCCAAATCAATTGCCAGCTGGTTAAAAGCCAAAATCTGATTTCCAAGACCATGTGAACAGAAACACACATTTAGTTTGGAACAAAGTACAAATAATTGGTTTCATTAGGGTTTTGAGAAGGGGTATTTCTGAACTGTACAGGAAAAAAATTATCACTTCTGATTGGAAAGGAAACAAGACCATTTTCAAAATAGAAACAAAGCTGTCTTCACTGCAGGCCTCTGGAATAGTATTTGGTTTAGTGTATGTTAAATATATATCTTAGAATGAGAAATCTCTAACTCTCAGTCTTTCTTTTTTCATCTCCATTAACTGTAAAAAGAAGAAAGTTAGAGTGATGATCTCAGTCACAGATGTCTAAGTTTCAGAAATTTAGAGTTAAATGAGATGAATCCTGTCCAAGATGCACATTTTAGGTAGGACTCATTTAGCGAATCACAGATACCTAGAGTGTAGACATCTGTGTGCAAGCTAGCTGACCAGCTGTCTGTGTAAAACATTACTCCTCACCTACAAACTTTTGCAGAGGGAAAATCCTCTCATGTAGGCTACGAAAATTAATTTTGTGCATTCACTTGCTAGATACTTAGGACAAGGAAGAAGCATATGATTATCATATCTCAAATTGAAATTAAGATTATTTCTGCAAAAACCTTCTGTTACTGTTCACAGTGGTTACAACAAAAATTCATATTTTAGTAGGTTGTAACAGGCAAAATCCTGCTTATGTCTTTGGCTTACCCTTTGAAATTTTTTTGAGTGTTAAAAAATATTTTGAACTGCTGATATGTTAGAAACTCCAACTGCTGCAAAACTAAAGTGGAAGAACTTTATGCCTGAAATTATTCTTTTACTTTTCTGACATTAGACTTCCCTGTCACGTGTTAGTAGAAACTTCTAAGCATGAAGTCATTCGTATTTTGAAATGTGAAGACCAATCAATTCAATTACATGAACTGACTTGCTAAACTTCCATTTTGCTTATATATAAAAAAATAATAAAAATTGAGCCACATCAGTAACCAAGCTACTCAGGAAAGAAATATATGCAATATTATGCTTAATTCCTGTGGTTTTCAATTAACTTTGACAAGGTAAGCAACATCAAATATTTTGGATACGTCCACTAGAACTGACTGCAACCTAATGTTCCATTAGTTCCATAGAATATCAATTTAGACACGTTAGCACAGAAATTACAAGAGAAAAAGCTCAAGTGAGTTAGTTAATCATATTTACAAATGGCTCTGTCATATAATAGCTCATTTTGGCCTTGGTTTCTTTGCATTTAAAAAGAGACATCACATTAAACCACTGATTCACTAGACTTTTCAAAGACCTTTTACAGTATTTTATGACTTTATATTACACACATTTCCTTATAAGCACTTTTCTTACAAGTCTGTATGACCTTATCCCATTTTCAAATCCCCTTTGGGGATATTGTATATCTTACCTCAAGTTTATGGGAAAGTATACATGTATCTGTTCCTACTCCTGTAGGGAGATTGGACCCAATGACCTCTAGAGGTGCCTTCCAGCCTAATACATCCTATGATTCTATGATGTTCAGGAATACTTTTCTGTATGTTTTGCATTCACTGACTTACTTCAGTCTGTCAGCCATAAAATAATTCTCTTGGCCCTTGGGTCTCCAACTGGAATATCATGCACTTCAAGGCACAAATACTTCAGCTCTTTAGATCAGTGTTCCTAGGTCAAATTTCTGCTCCTCCCACCTCCTCCCACTTTCGTCTCTCCTTTATTCACAGTAAAATTGTTTTCAAAGCTGCATTTTCCTCACAAATCAGTTAAAGGGCTAGACTTGTTCAGGGTACCACAGAAACACACCATTTCAAATTGTCATATTGCTGAGGTGGAGAAAAGTGATAAAGTCGGAGTTTCACCTGTCATGAAACATCTCTTCTGTCAATTGGGATTAATTTAAACTCGTTATGTATTTCCACCTTTCATTTTTATTTATGTTGTGAAAGTAACATCTGGTGAGTACTTCATTCCACTATGGATTTTTTTATTATTATTATTTAAAAAGCAAAGTATTATGGAGAACGAATGATACTAGATATATAAATGATACCCTAGCAGCAGTCAATCAGCTGTCATTGCATTGCAAATTTCTATCCAAACTTCTGAATTTCATTTAATAATTAATTAAAATGGGAATTAGGCCTTGGTTCCTTCCCAGATTGTGGTGAATGACAGAGTTTTGTTTTGGGGCAGTGACGTACTTGGCTTTCACTAGTCCAGGATATCACTGTGGACAGGCAACTGTGTACCATTATATTACTGAACCTTTAAAATGAAGAAAAAAAAAAAAAGAAACAAAGAAATAAAAGCATTTGAAAGTGAACAAAGGAAACAAATTTGCATTATTTAGCTGTGTTAAGAAGACGGTGTTTTTTTAAGGTAAATTTGATACATCAACAGGAGGCCTGAGTTAAAACATAGGCACATATTGTAGTTGTTAAAGGCAGGATGGTGTTCTGAAATGCATGAGACTATTGGAAATGTCCAACATTTTGTAGCTTTTCTGGGCATATTGCAGCAACAGCTGAATCATTGAACATGCTGATTGTGGACTGCTGAGTGGTTGGAACCAGAAGCCAAGGTCTTTCTTCTGTATACAACTCTCTTCAGTACCTGGCAAAAGGGAAAGCAAAAACATTCCAGAAAAGTTTAAAGGGAGTAGCTTTCATCTGCCATGTAACCTTTGTCTGTTGAGAGTAAAGATATGTTTAGTATCTACATCAGGGGTCCTCAAACTACAGCCCATGGGCCGGATACGGCATTCTTTTTCCTGTTTTTTTGTGCACTACTACAAATAAAATATGTGCAGTGTGCATAGGAATTCGTTCATATTTTTCCAAACTATAGTCCGGCCCCCGACAGTGTCTGAGGGACAGTAAACTGGTCCCCTGTTTAAAAAGTCTGAGGACCCCTGATCTACATAATGCAGCCAAAAAATAAGCTAGGCCTAAAAATAGCTTCTAAGATCATTAGTCATAGCTAAGTTAAGAGAAAAAAATCTGACTAAAACTTATGTCCAAAGCAATATGCACCTGGAGATGGATAGCAGAGAGAAACATTCCTTGCTTTTCCTACTTTGCAATATTGTGCCATCACTCTGCTCCTTTTGGGATTTGTACCACATATGCTCCAAGCCAAGCAAGTATGCTATATCCTGACAATATTTCTTTAGTAATTTATTTACATCCATTATTATTTGAAGAGAAGTCAGGCTGGGAGAGAAGTAGAGCCACTCAGAACAACCAGGAAGACATTATTGGATTATTTAAGCAATGATATAAATGATGGTGCTGTTGTAACTTGAGTAAATACATCTAAGAAAAAAAAAAATCCAAAGTCAGGATATATGAAATAAAAAATCCTGAACTATTTGGTGGTTTCCTTTTTAAATGCCATCTCTAGAGGTTTTTGAATCAGAATATAGAAAGGTAGACTTTTTATAAAAAAATATTATTAATCTAGGGTAAAAGGTTTTCCTTAGCAGAGGAAAAAAAAATTACTCTCATAGTTGAGCTGTGAGATCAGAGGCCTATGATAAACGTCTGCCTAAGTACATGAGAGAACACACACAGCTCTGTTTCAGTTGGCTCAACCACCTACTGTGTCAGTGGCTTAAAGTTAAGGAAAAAAGGAAACGTATGAAAACAAGATGTTAGCCTACAAAGGGAAAGAGTTTCTCTCTCACTGAAATACTGAAAGGAGCAACCTATAAAGAGTCATAAATATAGACTGACACAGGTATAGTCACTCCTGATGTCCAGTGAGTCAACAGTCATATTATTACAGTAAGATCATCACACAAAAACCTGGCTTTTCTTTTCTGTAATATTTCTGAAAATATTTTTCCTAATGTTTCCTATTATTCTAAAGACCACTACCTTTGATTAAATGTTATATTTTATTCCCGAACACCAGCAAGAAGAGCAAGTGTCTCAGTTCAGCTAGCGTTTTTTCAGAAAGCAGGTGTAGGAGGATAGCAAGAATAATATTTTAGATATTAAAACTGTTCCTGACTGTAATACGAGAGGAACCGAGCAATAATTCCAGCTACTTCACAGTACAGGAGAAGTGTTAGCATTCTGTCAGCTTGTTCCATTACTTTCTTTCAAGCTATTAGCCATTCTGTAAACATCAGTTCATTATCATATAAGACATTAAGTAACCCAAACAGTCCAGTTATTCTCAGCCGTACTGCACAAATTCTACATAATCTACTTACATATGTGGCTCCTACTTTCTATGCTATTGCAAATACTTTAGATTTTTCTCCAGATCATACCACTGCCTGTTTACCACCATGTTTTACTTTTGTGTTTGCAACTGTACCTGTAGCTAAAGTAGCAAAAGTGGTAGTTTGGTTTCCAAATTCACACTTGAAGTTCTGTCTTTAAAAATATAAAATCATCCCAGACATCATTTGGGGATTTAGGACTTGTGAAAGCTCTTGACTAATTTTTCAACACAGATGTGTGCACAAAATCTACTGTTACTCATTGGGTTAGAAATAGAGCTTGTTGGTAATAACACAGTGAGATTACAAGTAGAATTTAGCTGAAGAATGAACAAAGCCACAGAGTCAAGTCTAACTATTTCTCCTGAAAAGAATGACAGCCACTTCTATATTTTCCTTAACTGCAGAGTTGACCAGTGGGCTGACAGCATCTCTGAAGAGCCTGTTGACCAGGAAATAAATGACTAAGAAGGCAGCAGTGTTTAAGAGCTGACATATTATGAGCTAGATAAGTGGTCTGCATGGTGGGTGGGAAACTGGCTGATGGGACACACTCAGAGGGTGGTGATAAATGGTACATTTTTAAAATGGCAACTGGTCACAAGCAGGGTCCCTCAGGGGTCAGTGTTGGGCCCAATGTTATTTAATGTCTTTGTAAGTGACGTGGATGCCAGGATTAAGGGCACCCTGATGAAGTTTGCTGACCACACAAAAATAAGTGGGGTAGTTGACACTCCAGAAGGGAGAGCCACCCTCTAGGGAGATCTAGACAGGCTGGAGGAGTGGGCTAGCAAGAATCTTATGAAGTTCAATGGGGACAAGTGTACTGTCTTGCACCTGGGAACACAGAACCCAGGAACGCAGCTCAGACTGGGCTCCACTATGGAAAGGGGCCAGGGGTCCTAGCTGACAGCAGGCTCAACACGAGTAAGCAGTGTGCTGCAGCAGCAAAAAATGCTGGCAGGATGCTGGGCTGTGTTAAGAGGGGCACCACTAGGAGAGATGAAGAAGTCATTCTCCTGCTTTACTTGGTGCTGGTCAGACCACACCTTGAGTACTGTGTTCAGTTTTGGTCTCCGCTATACAAAAAAGATGCAGACAGTCTGGAAAGGGTCCAGAGAAGGGTCACAAGGATGATTAGGGGACAGGAAGACCTACCATATGAAGAAAGGCTGAGAAATCTGGGCTTGTTCAGCCTGGAGAAGAGAAGGCTTAGAGGAGACCTTATTACATGTACCAGCACTTGAAGGGTAGCTACCAAGAGGAAGAGGAGTCCCTTTTTACATGGAGTCACATGGAAAAAAACAAGGGAAATGGATGCAAGTTGCTCCTGAGGAGATTCCAATTGGAGTCCAGAGGAAGGTTCTTCACAGTGAGAACAACTAAACATTGGAATAGTCTCCCAAGTGAAGTGATGGATTCCCCTACATTGAACAGTCTTAAGACTCAGCTCAACAGGATGCTGGGCCATCTCACTTAAACTCTCTCTTTATATATATATTTCTTTTTTTTCCTGAAAGGTTGGACTAGATGATCCCTGAGGTCTCTTCCAACATGGCATTCTATGATTCTATAAGAGAAATGTCTGTGTGTCCACCACTAGTCAGATGCAAATTCACAGATCACTTTTTCTTGTAATCTGTGAAACATCAAATCAAAGCTTCATTTCAGTTATATTGGTAGTGTAGAAGATAACCGAATAGGAAAACCTTATTTATCCTCTTCTACTAACTATTCATATTAAGTTGCTCTTCTTCTATTATAAAACTCTGGTTTTAGTTGTAAATCAGCCTTTTATTATACCTAGCAAGGAGGACAGGTACATTAGAACATTCAGTACTCTGTAAATTTCCATATTATATTTCCTGAAATTAATTAAAGGATGAAATCATGTCTTCAAGCTATACAGCCTAAAACATTCACATCCCTCACCTTGTCTGCTCAAAACCTAAGGATTGTCTGTATGAGGGACAGCTGCTGGAAAATGGGAAAGAACACATATGCATATGCAGTACATGTACAGAAGGAAAGAAAGGAACCATCCAGTACTTGGAACCACTGCTTAGTTGGGTTGTGTATGCTACATTATCTATTTTTCTTTTCAGCTCTGTAGTGAATGGAGATTTATGCCTCACTGAGACAGTGAATTTCCTTTCCCAGAAATGCTTTGCAGCTCCCATGACTTTTTGCAACTGCTAGGATTGCCAGGAATGGCCGAGAAGTGCCTGGATTCTTCTAGAAGCTGAAGATAACAGAGAGTATAAAAGCAGGAGGAGGGCTCCTCCCCTTCCTCTTTTGGACTACGCCATAGGAGGGAGAGAGAGCAATTCCCTTCCCCGCTGGGAGTTGGCCGAAGACCAGGCTGATAGCCAGGAATGAGCAGCGATTCTTCCACCGTCTGATATATATTGAGAATTTAGACAAACTGCTCCTACCTGCGTAGCAAGCCATGAGTCCAATTCTCTAATCCCCAGCCGCCACAGTCACGAGCCGGGAACAAGAAGCTTGTACAGGAGGGGTACAGGGGGGTAAACTTGCCCAGAGACGCCTGGGGAGAGGCGTTTCTGTCCTGACTTTGCTCCAGTCAGGAATTTTCGCTGGATTCAAAGAAGAAACAGCTACCTTTTCTGAAAAAGGCAGGTGACCTTGACTGTTATCTGCTTTCAAACGAACTTCTATAAACTACCTTAAAGAGACAACAGGAGGGGGGAAGAAAAGAAAGGGAAGGCTGCCAGGAGGGAGGGGAGCCACCCCCCCCACCCCCTCTTGAGAAACGTTGGCCGGAGTTGCTGGAGCTGAATTTAAAGGCACAAGCTGTTAAAATTGAGACTGAAACTGGCACTGGAAGACTGACCAGATTGGCTTGATTCCAGGCAAAGAAGGGAACGACTCTGAGACATCTTCTGCACTTACATACACTCACAACATATCCATATAGTGATAGGGACCTTTCTCTCTAATAAGACCCTTATTTCTACCCCTCAAACTCTTGGTTTTTCCTATTCCTTTCCTGGGTGAATTCTTCAGTAGTTGTTAAACTTTGAAAGATTTTTTAATTATTGTGTTGTTAAGGCATAGACTCCATAGGCTGTGATAATAGTATTGTGGTATTTGGATAAGACATAGATTGTAAGATATAAGAGAGCTTCATAGAATAGATTTTGCTTAGTATAAATAAACATATATTTTCATAAGGGGGGTGTGTCTGGTTCCTGCAATTGGCTGTGGATTTGGAGGAAAGTGCCTCACCCTTGATTTCATTTGGGGAGTGGTCTGGGGCCCTGGTGGGGGGGGACCACATCCCTTGTGGGCGGACCTGTGACTCCGTGTGGGCGGATAGCAACAAGCTCTGAAATATGATTTTTTTCGTCAGTCATGACTGAGTTTAACCTAAAATCTAATGTCCTGGTTCAGCCAGGACAGGGTTAATTTGGTGCAGCCAGGCTATTCCATACCATGCTGATGTCATGCCCCAAGGGCCAGTTCAGGTAGTGGTGCAACTCCCCTTCATGCCGCTGGTGCGGAGGGTCAGCTTGGCTTTGCTCGGCTCCGTCCATTTACCTGCACAATATCACTTGTTTTGTACATTGTTTTTCTCACTGTTGTCATTGCTGTCGTTACTGTGACTGTTTCTTGTGTGTTATTTTATTAAACTCTCCTTATCTCAACTGAAAAAAGGCATTTTAAACCCCTTTGTCCAAGATGGGGGGCAGCGGCAGCAGCCACGTGGCTCAGCTGCCAGCAGGGCCTGAGCCACCACAGCTTTACTAAACCACCACTTCTAATCAAATTAAATTTCTTAGTCCCAAGTAAACAGCTAGCTCGCATTATGGATGCACAGTATCAGCACATTTAGTTATTTTTAGCAGCAACAAGTAATTTACTAGCACTGGGAAAAGTCAATCCTTTGCCAGTGTCAAAGATGAGATCAATAAATTAGTGACCAAAGTACCATAAAACCATGTAGTTAATTGTGAAATAATTTTAGTTCTTCTATTTATAATAATACAATACCTTCATATAAGAAGTGTATTATTATTTTTTTGCTTTTAAAGAGGTGTTTATTTTTTTGTTTAACTTTATTTCTGGCCTAAAACCCAGCATGTGGCTACTGGCAAGAATGAGGAACTGTAACTTCCCCATATTCTCCACAAATGCTAATTAATTTCACATCACATTACAGAAGGATGGGGGAAATTCATGGTGAAGTCAACCACTGAAGGAACAAAAACAGTTACAAGGAACAAAGATTACAGAAATTCCGGGTGCCAAAGTATAAAACTCTTTATGTTATATCAAAGGTGATGATTGGAAAGCATTAATTACTTCCTGTATGCAAGAAAAGTAATTGTGATAGGAAAGATACAGTTTCACACTCTTACTTGAAATCAGACAGAGCACTGTTCAACTGCTTGCAATGGAACATGCTGGGCTGGCTTTCTCAGGTAGAGAAGTGAATTTTTTGGGGCCAAAGTGAAAACAAGCAGCACATTTGGCATGGCTAGAACGGTCTTAGCTAAAAGAAGGTAATAACTGCAAAGGAAAAGGTACAAAACAGTTCCAATCAAACAGCATAAGAACTTGAGCCATATTTTCATATGCTGTATTCAATTACCTTAATTGTTTGTTGATCTCATTACTACTTTGCTATAATGGGAATCTTTTCTTGCCCAGAAAAGCAATCCTAAATCCAATTAATGTAATATCATTTAACACTTAAATTTTATTGGAAAATATTTATTTCAAATATTTAGAATTTTCTGATAAAATATACATTTTGCAAAAGAATCCACAGCCAGCTCTATTTTTCTCGTACTTCTACTACTTTCTCTAGATATATAATAACGATTCTTTTTTATCCTCAGTTAGAGCTTTTCTTCCCCTAAGTAATTGTTTTATATCCACAGTTCCAGTCTGTCAACATACTTGATAATAAAATAAAAAGAAAAAAAATGTTTAGCTCAATTTCCTCCATTATTTTAGCACTGTCCTTCATAGAGGAAAGGGCGAATGTGAAGTGCATACTCACACACAGATATATACATACAAACATAGGAAAATTATTGTTACCCAAATACCTTTGAATCAGGGATGCAGAATTAATTTCCTTTTCCCTTATGCCTGTTTGTTTTTGTGTCTTTATTTCTTCTACATGAATCCTAGAACTGTAAATGTTCCTTTAAAATGTCAGTAACTACAAAAAAAATCTGAACAGTGATTTCCTTAGGTCCGTGATTGCACCTTTATTTAATTTCCTGGTCATTGCTGGAGTTGTGGTTGAGTGTCCAAGGAGCAATGTGAAGGAGGAGAAAGGGCATTGTACATATTCTTCAGCAGAATTTGTGAGTTTTTGCCTCTGGCATTCAGGTTGGACTGTCCCTTCTGATTATAGTCTACTGCAAAACTCCTGAGGATGTGACGGTACATTTCAGAAAAGCAGAGAAAGTGGATGTTACTTCAGATTATTTCCCCACTTTCTGAGTTAAATGTATGCTAGAGTAATGAAGGAAGCTGTATTAAACATCTTTTCTTTAACAACATCTTTATTTTAACACTGATTTGATAAGTCCAAGTTGCACAGGGAATATAAGATACTATTAAAAAAAAACAACAAACAAACAACAACCTTTAACTTCCATAACTATAAAAACGCATTTTAAAATCTTCTAAGAATGCAATTTCTTCCTTTTTATTAGGCATTTTGAGCAAGTTTTCTTTCAGTCTAGGCTGAAGGCCTTAATTTTCTGGATGATACTTGCTTTCCCAGTTTACCTTTCTTCCTAGTGCTAGTATGTAGTAATAGTGCCATATTTCCACTATTAGAAGTAATTTCCAGTTCCTGCATATTTTCTGATTGTTCTCATACCTTGATTATTATATCAGGTGAGTTAAGCAAAGCCCCGTTGACATTTTCTGTTTCAGTTATGTTAAAACCATAGACATTGTTTCTTTCTTATATTTTTCAGATTAGATCAGCTATGTCAGTTTCACCACCTGCACTCCCATATGTATCATTTTAGAAGTGTTTGTGACAATTCAAAGCTGCCCTGTAATGCACTTTTTGGGAAACTAGGTGTCAATTGAAAAATGTTGATACTAAATTTAAAAAAATCTATTACCTCGCTTCCAGAAAATAACCTTGAAAACCTAAGTAATGCTAACCTTTGGAGATTGTGGTGTACCTATTAATTTATATTAACTTCTATTTCCAGTGCTCAATTAACTTTAAGGTAAGTTAAAACATGTAGCCTGCTCCCCCAATACCCAAAGTAGCCTTAATCTAAATTCTTTTGATTACTACATTTAGAGACATCTTAATGTAAATGGAAATCTTGTTGCCATTCTGAAAGAAACTTGGAGTTAAGCTACTTCAGAGTTTTAAGACGTCTACCAGAGCTCATACCCCTTGGTCTCTTATGAACAAACTGGTCTTGTTTTACAGGTAAATGATACTTCTGTCTTCCTATAGATGACACAGTGTGCACAAGGGAAGACATATTATATGTTGCTATAAATGTTCACATCATGAAGAATTTTGTGGTTGTGTTTTTCAAGAATTCTTGTACCAAGAGGGAGCCTGAGGGACCTGTGTAGGCAGTGAGAGCTAAATGACCTGCAGGTAAAAAATGCTGTTACATATATATTACTTCTCCCTGTGCAGTCAAAATGAACCACCTGAAAACATAGCCTTTTGTTGTTTTGGTAGTTGCTGTTATTTTTTTCTGTGGAAACCAGCCATTGTAACATAAACAAATTACTGACTACTATTCAGCATGCTGCATGTTGACAAAATGCCTGTAGAATTTGTCTTAGCCAAAGATATAATAATCCTCTGTCTTGCAAAAGAAAGCCCATGCAATCACATAATAGTAGTTTAATATTTCCCATTAAAACAGTTTGTGAACACTTCTTATCTCATAAAGACAGAATGCAAATATGAAGCTGATCCCACGGTTCTTACACAAAATCCCTTTAAATTCAATGGGAGTTTTGTATGAGAGAAGACTGCAAGCTTGGACCAATGCTAGTAGTGTTCAGTGATCTAAACAGACAGTGAAGCTGTTCAAGATTTTTGTTTTAAGTGGAGTAAACATACAGCATGCTCAGCAGACAGAAACCTGTGTTTTCACTGTAAATACCTGCAAGGTAGGCCAGCAGTTAACCTTGCAGATTAAAAAGAAAAAAAGGAGCTACAGGAGGGTAGTTGATCCATTCTGTCAACATGCCAGATGGCTGTAACTCTTTACTTTTGTATATTAAAACTTATCCTGAGGCTTTTTTCCTCTTTTATTTACTTCTCTCATTGTCTAAAACAACATGCTGGCTCCATTGCTGGACAAAAGCAACTTCCTACTTCTGCAAAAAGAAATAAACAAAAAGCAAACAAAAAGGCTTTTATGGTAAGGCTAGCATCTGGTGTCAATAACATTTTGAAGGTTCGTTTTAAGATTAAGAAAAAAAGATTTTTTAAAAATAAGCTTTCTGTTAACAATTCCCCTTAGCAAAGCCAGTTTCTCATCTACTTTTCTACTGTTTCTCCTACTACGTTGACCAATATGTGGACATGCTGGAGTCTACAGAAAGGAGAGCTGTTTGTCAGGTCTGAAAAATCTACATCCTTAGTGTGCATAGCATGTCACTTTTAAGGTAAAATAAGATGTCAAACCTCTGAATGTGTACTAATTGTTAACATTGCTTATATTTAGAAATGTGGTGAAATCTTTCTGAAGAAATGCAGCCCACTCATGCCCCTCAAGCTTTCCCATATTTTGAAAGTGAAAATTCTAGGACCAAATGAGCTGTTTAGTTCAACCTTAAAATAAACCTGACCTAACATAGGAGGAAATACGAAGGCATTTCTTGCAATTGATTATGCCAGTGGGAGCTGAAGGCACTAGACCATACTGCTTAAAGTAATTTATTAGTCAGCTCTGAAGAGCTGGTTATCATCTTTCCTATGCTGTTCATAGACATAATAAAAACACAGTCTGACTTTGAAAAGATTCTTCAGGTGATAGTGCATCTTCCTTCATGCAAATAAATGAAATATAATCCCAGTCTGAATAAATATATGTTTGATCTGTGTAGTTTGTGTCAAAATTTATTTTTCCTTCATCACAAGAATCTTTTCAGTATAGAGTTTTAAAGGAAAACAACAACTTTCATCAGTGGTCACTTTCAAAATAAAAATATTATCAGCAGTGAAGCCATATTCATCAATATCAAGAAAAACAGTAAATTTAAGTATCTCTTAATCTGGAGACTCATTCATTTGACTGAACTGTGTGGGCTTCCCAACAAATATCAGGGTGATTGAAGTCACCCACGAGTACCAAGGCGTGTACTCTAGACACTACCTCCAGTTGTCTGTAGAAGGCCTCATCAACCTCTTCTTCTTGGTTTGGTAGTCTGTAGTAGACCCCCTCAACAGTTTCTCCCCACTTTGCACGTCCCTTAATTCTTACCCACAAGCTTTCAACCTGCTCTACCTCACTTCCTGGATAGAACTCAATACATTTCAGTTGCTCTTGCACATGAAGAGCAACCCCACCACCTTGCCTTCTTGATCTTCCTTTCCTAAATAGTACATAGCCATCCATGTTAACATTCCAGTCATGGGAGCCGTCCCACCATGTTTCAGTTTAAAGCCTTTTCAACAAGTCCCGCCAGCTCCTGTGCGAGGATCCTCTTTCCCCTTTGAGACAGAAGTACTCCATCTGTTGCCAGCAGACCAGGTGCCATATAAACTTATAAAGAAAGCACCACATCTACTTGGTTTTTTAACATCTCCAGGGATGGTGACTCCACCACTTCCCTGGGCAGCCTGTTCCAACGTCTAACAGCTCTTACACTAGAGAATTTCTTCATAATATCCAATCTGAACTTCTCCTGATGCAACTTGAGGCCATAACCTCTTGTCCTAGTTACCTGGGAGGAGAGACCAGCACCAGCCTCACTACAGCCTCCTTTCAGGTAGTTGTAGAGAGCAATGAGGTCTCTCAGCCTCCTCTTCTCCAATCTAAACAATCCCAGTTCCTTCAGGTGCTCCTCATATGACATATTCTCCAGACCCCTCACCAGCTTTGTTGCCCTTCTCTGTACCTGTTCCAGCACCTCAATGTTCTTCTTGTACTGTGGCATCCAAAGCTGGACACAGTACTCAAGGTGCAGTCTCGTGATTGCCGAGTACAGGGGCATAATCACCTCCCTACTCCTGCTGGTCACACCATTTCTGATACAGGCCAGGATGCTGGTGGCCTTCTTGGCCACCTGGGCATACTGCTGGCTCATGTTCAGCCAGCTATCCACCAGCACCCCCAGGTGTTTTTCCACCAGGCACCTTTCCAGCCACACTTCCCCTGGCCTATAGCGTTCCTGGGCTTGTTATGACTAAAGTGCAGGACCTGGCACATGGCTTTTTAAAAATCTCCTACAATTGGCTTCAGTCCATCGATCCAGCCTGTCCAGATCCATATGCAGAGCCTTTCTACCCTCAAGCAGATTGACACTTCCACTTAATTTCCTGTTATCTGCAAATTTACTGAGGGAGCACTCAATCCCCTCATCCAGGTCATCAATAAAGATATTAAACAAGACTAGCCCCAGAACTGAGCCCTGGGGACCCCACTTGTGTCTGGCTGAAGTTCTGGGGCCTGAGTTGTAGGGCCTAAGTTGGAGTTGACCTGTGAGCAAATTACAACATATCAGAATGTTTTGTTTTTCCTATTAGCTTCATATTCCAGAGGCAGAACCTGGCCCACCTGTGTCTCTGTGGCTCCAACCTCACCCAGGTGGTCGTGGCTGGGGTGGTGGGCGAGACCAGAGCTTTATGGACTACGAGTAAATCAATTGGAGGATCTTCCTCTTGGGTGTGGTGTCTGTTGGGGCTGGTTGCATCTTGCTGAGCTCTCTGGGTTGTGTCGTTTTATGCAGGGTGCCACTGGGGGAACCATCTCTGTCTGTCTGTCTAGCAGATGATGCTAGCACCACATTGGGCAGTGGAGGAGGTGGGCTCATGGGAACTTATGGCAGGACTTTTTGAAAGAAGGTTTCTGAGGGGATGTTGCTGAGTTCAGTGTTGGCTTGTGTGATCAAGAAGCTAATGGCAGTATAAAATGATGATGGCTGAATCAGCACAACACCGGCCACCAACTGGATTTAACACCAAGACCCTCTGGGCTTGGCCATCCAGATAGATTTTAACCCAGCCAAGAGTCCACCTGTCTACACTGTAAGCCTCCAGCTGGTTCAACAGGATGTTGTGGGAGACGATGTCAAATGCCTTACTGAAGTGCAGGTAGACAACACCAACCACCTTGCCCTCATCCACTAGTCAGGTCACCTGGTTTTAGAATGAGATCAGGTTGGTCATGTAGGACCTGCCCTTCATGAACCCATGCTGGCTAGGCCTCATCCCTTGGCTGTCACTCACTTGCCACATGAGCACCTCCAAGATGAACCTCTCCATAATCTTCCCTGGTACTGAGATCAAGCTGACAGGCCTGTAGTTCCCTGCATCCTCCTTCCTCCCCTTCTTGTAGATGGGTGCCACATCAGCAAGTTTCCAGTCATCCAGGACCTCCCCCATTGACCAAGATCACTGATAGATGATGGAGAGAGGCTTGGCAAGTTCCTCCGCCAGCTCCCTCAGCACTCTCGGGTGGATCTCAGTTGGCCCCTTAGACTTGTGCTCATCCACTTGGCATAGCAGGTCATTGACTACCACTTCCGGGATTATAAGGAGATTATTCTGGTCTCCATCCCTGTCTTCAAGATCAGGGGGCTGAGTACCCACAGGAGAACTTCTCTGGCTATTAAAAACCAAGGCAAAGGTGACATTAAGTACCTCAGCCTTTTTCTCATCCTCAGTGACAATGTTCCCCCTCTCATCCAATAGAGAAAGGAGATTCTCTCTGACTCTATTTTTGTTCTTAATTTATTTGTAAAATTGCTTTTTATTATCTCTTGCCCCAGCAGCCAGACTGATTTCTAGCTAAGCTTTTGCCTCTCTCATGTTCTTTCTGTATGACCTGTCTAAACCCCTGTATTCTTCCTGAGTAGCCTGCCTCTTCTTCCAGAGGTGGTAGACCCTGCTCTTTCTCCTAAGTTTGAGCAAAATCTCCCTATTCAGCCAGGCTGGTCTTTTTCCCCACCAGTCGTCTTGCAGCACATGGGGACAGTCTGCTCGCGTACCTTTAAGACTTCCTTCTTGAACGAGGTCTGGCCTTCCTGGGCCACTTTTTCTTTTTGGACCATCTCCCAAGGAACTAGCATTCTAAAGAGGTGAAACTCCGCCCTTTGGAAGTTCATGGTGTTGGTTTTGCTGCCTCTCCTCCTTACTTTGCCTAATATTGAAAATTCTATCATTTCATGGTTGCTAAGTTCTAGACTGCATCTTAATACCACATCTCCCACTATCCCTTCTCTGTTAGTAAAGAGCACGTCCAGAAAGGCACCATCCCTGGTGTGCTCACTAACCATCTGAGTCAGGAAGTTGTCTTCTGCAAACTCCAGGAACTTCCTGGACCGGTTCCTCTCTGCCAGTTTGTATTTCCAGCAGATGTCTGGTAAGTTGAAGACCCCTATGAGAACAAGGGCTTCCAGTTGTGAGGCTTCAGCCAACTGTCTGTAGAAATCTTCATCAACCTCTTCATCCTGACTGAGTGGTCTGTAACAAGCTCTCAACAGGATATCTGCCTCACTGGCCTGCCTCTTCATCCTTACCCACAAACATTCAGCTGTTCCATTTCAGTTGTTGACTTCTACACAGTCAAAACTTTCTCTAACATAGAGAGCCAACCTACCACCGTTGCTACATTGCGTATTCTATTTGAAGAGCTTGCAGCCACCCATTGCAGCACTCCAGTCATGAGAGTCATCCCACCATGTTTCCATGATGATGACTATGTCATAGTTGTTGTGTCTCACAACTCCTCCTGTTTGTTGCCCATGCTGCGTGCATTAGTGTAGATGCACTTGAGCCAGGCTGTCCATTTCCCTGCCACCCTTAGGCTCAACTCTAGCGAGCCTGGTTTCATCCTCTTCCCCATTCAGACCTAGTTTAAAGCCCTCTCGACGAGCCCGGCCAGCTCATAAGCGAGGATCCTTTGCCCCCTCTGGGGCAGACGAATTCTATCTGTCGCCAGCAGACCCTGTGTGGCATAAAGCTCCCCATGATGAAAGAATCTATAATAAATTCTTCTTGAGAATTTTAGAACAATTTTATATGATCTGCAAAGGTAACTAATAATATTAAGACAATAATTTTAAAATAACATCTAGAAATAACCAATACAGAGTGCTAAGATTTTTGAGAGTGAAGAGCTATGAGACCATATTCTCACCATATCAAGGAGGAGATGCACATATTATAAAAGAACTTCAGAGTAGAAACATCTAAATGAGTATTAACTGAAAAATGAAAGTACTATGAAAGATTTGAGAACTGTCTGTTCAGTTTAATGTGAAAAATCTAAAATAGCACTGTTAGTATCATGCTGAAGTATATATACAAGGGAAATAAAAAGATCAATCAGTCTAGTGGCTGTGAGTAAATTAATTTCTATGACACATTTTTTGTACTACTGAAAATGTTAAAATTTCAGATTTTTAAAAATCTTACTTCTGTGCCTGTATTTTCATAAGGAAATGCAAAAAATCTACAGTCACAGCCATAAAAAAAAAAAAATCTCACAATCAAAAGGCAAAGGGACAAACTAAAAGACTGAAATAGGACTCCCTTTGTCTGATATTACTGCATGCTTCTTGTTTCTAAAATTCTCAAAGCTGTGCTTCAAATCCAAATTAACATGTTCTATAATCCAAATTTCTGCCACAAATTCAAATTGCACTGAATGAAAATACTGGTTGCTTTGTATGTAGTGCTCAAGAATTTGTTGAACATACATTGAAGTATGGAATTAATGAGATTAAAGGACATTAAAAACTGACTTTTAATAGAATCATATAATTAGGAAATAGTCTGTTTCTCACATTATAAATGTCTGGTACTGGCTTATAATAATGGCATGGACTGTTGCATGCAATTTTAAATACTAGAGGCTGACTTTAGCATGTAAAAATCTAAAGGAAAATGTGAAAAAATATGACAAAAGAAACAGCATAATTTATCTAAAAAGATGAGTTTTCCTTTTTTTCTCCTTTTTTTTTTTTAGTCTTTCTATTTGTTACTATAAAGATGTGATTATGTGTTATGAACTATTCCTGGCCCATATGGCATCTGTCCATACATAGTATGTTCCATATTATGTCTGTAACAGCTGATTATTTGATTAAAGATAATTTCTGTTCTCGCTGACCTAACTTGAGAACTTGTTTCTTTTGTTTACTCACCATAGATCACTATCTTTTCAAGGAATCTTTCATTCCCATATTATTGTTGTGGACATCAGTCATTAATTCATTCATTTATTGATATTTTCAGTCATTGTACATGTGTGCATAATACTTATTCCAAAGGCCTCATTTGTATATTATTGTGGTTTAAGCCCAGCTGTCAATTAAGCTCCACACGGCTGCTTGCTCGCTCCCTCATGGTGGGATGGGGGAGAGAACCAGAAGGGTAAAAGGGAGAAAACTTGTTGATTGAGATAAAGACAGTTTAACAGGTAAAGCAAAAGTTTCACTCACAAGCAAAGCAAAACTTGGAATTCATTCACTGCTTCCCAACAGCAGACAGGTGTTGAGACATTGCCAAGCTCCATCACTCATAACAGTCACTTGGGAAGACAAGTGTCACAACTCTGAATGTTTTCCCTTTCTTTATTTTTCCCCCAGCTTTTATTGCTGAGCATGACATCATACAGTATGGCATATCCCTTTGGTCAGTTGGAGTCACCTGTCCCAGCCATGTTCCCTTCCGACTTCTTGTGCAACCCTAGCCTACTTGCTGGTGCGGTGGTGTAAGAAGCAGAAAAGGCCTTGACTCTATGTAAACACTGCTCCACTGTAACAAAAATATCCCTCTATTATCAACACTGTTTTCAGCACAAATCCAAAACGTAACCCCTTACTAGCTACAGTGAAGGAAATTACCTCTATTCCAGACAAAACCAGTTAAGAATATGTGTGAATGTTAAAGTGGACTTCATGGAGGCTCTGTGTGGAGCTCAGTCAAGGAGATTGCTTTGTGAATTTTCATGCGCTGTTTTATTCAATCTATGATCCGCAAATTATTTTAGAGATTCCTAGAATACATTTATATGGTCCACAAAGGTATTTATGACAAGTTCATAGTGGCATATAGGAATACTCAATACATAATGATCATGATCATAATCATAACAATAATGGCACTAAAATACTGAAAAAACTAAAATATTGAAAATTCCTGTTTGGTTCCTGTTCAGGTCTAGGTCCATGTCACTAAGTGCCACATCTACATGTCTTTTAAATACTTTCAGGGATGGTGACTCCACCATTTCTCTGAGCAGCCTATTCAACTTCTTGAGAAGTAGCAGTAAAGAGGGTTTCATTTTCAAAGGCCAAGTCCTGCTAGAGGAAAATATTTTTTTCATGAAGAAGCACAGACTTCATCATATCCTACACACAGAACAAAATGAGATATTCAAAGATTTCCTGTTGCTAGTAATAATTACAACAGATTCAGCTGTATATTTTTTAATTAGGGCACAACGGTGCTTTAAATTCATAACATTTATTGCTAAAGAAATAATGGAAAAGAAGGAAAAAATAAAAATAATAATTTAAATTAGATAATTTTCTTCATAAGGAATGTTATTCTTCCTTTGACTACTGAAGAGAATTGAGCTGCATCATTTTAGTGTAGCATGCTCCATTATTTCTTGCATTTGTTCATGCCCTAGTTAATCATATTTATTCATTACAGCTCTGTTCATACTCTTTCCTTTGTGATGAGTCATGGAAAAAGTGGCACTGAATGTCCTGTATTCTTTGTTCTGTGGAGATATTGTAACATAAACTGGCTCCTTGCATCATTATTTTATTACTTCACAGCATGAAATAAATGCCACAATGAAATGGTCTTACCCAGCAGGTAGTATTTCTAGAGAAATAATAAGTCCTCAAGGAAGACAAAGATTTCTTTTCCAACAGAGCCATTGCAATCAAACTACTGGAACTACCACAGGTGGAGCTGTGTTTTCTGCCAACAGATTTTCACCACCTGAATCAAGTACGTTGATCCTGTAATCCTCCTCCCAGGGTTTCAGCTGTCTGTGATCCAAACTGTGATTTGAACATAGTACAGCTGTGTAACTTTGGCTTAGACTTCTGAGAAGATGAAGATGAGAAAAAGCAGGGAGAAAATATACAAGCTAGAGCTGTGCAAAGTAATGGAAATACAAATGCAGATAAAGATGAGACAATTTAGATAGTAACAGCAGCTATTTAAATGCTAATAATAGTAGCTCAAGGATTCAAAATAAAAATACTGGAATGGCAAGTGTTAAAATCATAAAGGATTCAGAAGAAGAGCATTTCACCCACAACATGGATCAATCATTGGCTGTCTGACCAAGAAGGACTTCCGTGTCTTGCCGTAGGGTGATGAGATTACAGTTTAACCTAATAGCTTGTTAGTCCTGCTTGTCTCATCTGTATTGAAGATCAGCTTGTGAATAAGTGTTTTATAATCTTACCTGATACATATCCTGGTTTTGGCATCTGTTTGGATACAGTTCATTGAAAAGAAGTGACACAGAAAGAGACAGTGACAGAAAGATAAAACCTGTGCATTCTTTACTGTGATTTTAACATAGTGGCTGGTGAAGCTATAGATATTTTCTTCTATTTTAGAATGTTTCTTGTTTTCTGCGTTACAGCTCATATTCTTAAATAAGTGTTCACTTGTCAGTACAGTGATGTAATGTTATGACAAATGTGTGGCTAACTGTTATTGACGTACCCAGTTTACTGTTAGAATGCAACTTTTTGTTTTAATGCTAATGGCTTGTGTGCTCAAAAAAAAAAAAAACCAAACCCACCGTTTTTGGTATATTTCTATATATCAGAAAAAATGTATATTTTATTCTACCAGACTAACACTTGCATTAATGCTGGTGCAAGTTAGTTGCATTCAGTGGAAAACCTCATGAACTCTGATAGGAAAACATAGGATGTATCCTATAAATTGAAACTTGAAGTTACCAGTTTAAAAAAGATATGGATTCCAGTAATGTATTACAAGGATATATTTAACTTGCATACATATTTCATTCTGTACAACTACATTAGTATCATTTTGTTACGATACATTGCATGCTATGTGGCTGTTTTGTGATTCATGTAAACTATTATCTTTTTTCATGTCTTATTTCACTGAGGTTTTAATGACTGCATGATAACTTTGGTAGTGTGTCCTGTTCTGGGCACCACAGCACAAGAAGGACATTGAGGTGATGGAGTGGGCCCAGAGAAGGGCAATAAAGCCAGTAAGGGGCCTGGAAAGCATGCCTTATGAAGAGCAGCTGAGGGAACTGGGGCTCTTTAGTATGGAGGAGGCTGAGAAGAGATCTTATTGCTCTCTACAACTACCTAAAAGGAGGTTGTAGCAAGGCTGGTGTTGTTGGTCACTTCTCCCAAATTACTAATGATAGAATGAGAGGAAATGGCCTCAAGTTGTGTCAGGGGACACAACTAATCTAAACAATAGATTAGATACTAGGAGGAAATTCTTTACTGGGTGTGGTTGGGCATTGGAACAGACTGTCCAGGGAGGTGGTGCAGGCACCATCCCTGGAGGAGTTTAAAAAATGAGTAGATGTAGCACTTTAGGCTATGGTCCAGTACCTAGTGAGATGTTAGGATGAAGGTTGGACTTGATGATCCTTGTGGTCCTTTCCAACCATAATGATTTTATGGTATAAACAAAAAGGGACAGTTGTAATACATGAGGAAGGAAGCCAACCTGGTCCAGTTTTACTGCAGGTCATTAATACCAACATTCAGAATGTTGCTTGCTAGGGAGAAAAACAGTTTCCTAAGTAGTCTTAGACAATAGAAAACTGATTTGATGCACTGCTTTAGTTTCACTCCTAGTGAAACAAAAAAAAGTAGCTAAAATTCTCTATAGGCAAAAGAATTCATGGCAGCAAAAATCTTACATTCTCATTAAAGAAGTAAGAGCAATTCATGTCCCTCAGTTAGGAGAGCACATTGTAAACCAAACTGAACTACAGATGATTTGACACCATCCAAAACTGATATGAGACTGCAGTGGAGCTGCCTGAGCAATAGAGAAATTGCCCATCTGTGGGTTTTTTAACACTTTCTACCCTATATTTTTATTTCATCGTGTCATTGATTTTGTTCATACCATAATAGTACTTTAAGTTCTGGAGATTTTGGGCCTGTAACTAAGACTAAGACTAAGACTAACTCTATGACAAATAATTTAGTTTAGGAAAGAACAAAAAAACCCAGACAACCAATTAGAGAACAGAAATAATTTTTAGTATTCTATGTCATCAGCCATAGAACGTTACAGTTCTAGACAGATCATTATTCAGTGAATAACATATGCGTCTTTCAGATTCAGTAAGTAGTTAGTGGTAGAATGTCATTGCAGCAAATCAGATCTGCATTTGTTAGACTTGATAAATATTGTGAACAATGAGCAAAGCTGTTCTAGTGTCTTGCTCTTCACAATCTATCTTGTATTTTCAGGTCCAGACTGATAGTAACATGTACTCCCTTAGGAATTAATTGAAACTTACACAAATGAATAAAACATATAAATGCTATATGTTCTAAGGAATATGTAGTCATGTGTATGAAATGAGTGCTAAGGTAAAATTTTTACCCCTAACTAGTGTGACTTTCTTCTCTCTAGAAAATAAATCTATTAAGGCATCAGGGTAATTTCCCCAGTTGCAACTAACAGTCTACTGTTATAAAAAAAACCTTTTTTGTATTATTTCATTCTATTCTCTTTATTTTTCTGCCATGCCTCTACTTCTGCTGGCTTTGTGAATATGTAATAGAGAACTGTAATATATTTTTCTGGCATTTCCTACTCCACATCTTTAACTGTTTCCTCGGTACACTTATGCTATGCAAATGCAATAGATTTCTTCATTTATACTTGCTAATCCCTTCCTCTGTGTTTTTTAAATACCAATGTGATATTTGGAGTTTAAGAAGCTAAAAATATTTCCTTGGCCCATTACATTAAGACAAATTTTCATTGCTTTTCTTCCTGTCTGAAAAGGACAAAAATGAGATAGTTGCTGGGTTTACAAGAAATCAAACAATATCTTGCATAGTTTATAACTATGCATGCTAGAACAGCTAGCAAACTTTTGGAAGTGAAAAGAACTTAGAGACTAGATGATTAATCTTTTAACTACTGAATGATGTGCCATACACAGTGCTTCAATGAAATGTGCTTCTCTAGTACAGTCTGATATACCTCATGTACTCTGACATTTCCTTCAAATGCATGGACATCAATTTGAAATCTATTGCCAGAGGTAGAACTGTAGCTTTCAGGTTTAGATTGGTGATAGGTGGGACTCAGAAGGCTTGGAACTTTGGTTTGATTGAGATGAGCATCTAAATGTTCACAGATGTAGCTCAAGTTTATTAGAACTACATGAGACCCCTGAGTCTGAAAAATTGGGGCAGAAATCTGAAAAGAGGCTTTCTTGTCAGATTTTCTAGCAACGCCAGTCTTAGAAGAAAATGCCACAAGAACAGCTTTTCATAATATTTTGGCACTTTTGCCAAAACCCCCAGACATAAAATGGCATTGAAAGAACACATAGAAACATAACCCCTGACTGAATTAGAAAAGAAAATTCTTTGAGTTTAAGAAGTGAGACAATCTTTGTCAACCTCTGGGAATATATTTTTTCGCTCACTTGAATTCATTATCTACTCTTAATCCAGGCTCTGAAGAAAAAAAAAAAGATGCACATGTGTTAGTATATTTCATTAAGTAAAATTTAGTAATTTTTTTATTCCTTGAGTAATATAATATTAATATAATGAAGAGCTATAGCTTTAGCATGCATTTTTTTCTTTAAAAGCATGTGACAGTGTTAGTGGGAGGTCATATTTTGCTCAAACAGCCACTCCGCTGTAAACATTTATGCTAAAATGTCAAGAAGACATTTAATTTTCAATATTTTTTTAATGTTCCACTTCAATTGCTAAGTCAAAAACAGGAAACAATTAATATATCACTCAGCTCTTCACCCAGATGTAGTTACTTTTCAATCAAGTAAAAATAATTAAAGCCCAAACCAATGGTTTGAATGTCAGAAGACTGTTATGGTTAACTTCAACTCAGTTTTAGGGATGTTGATTATTTGCTTACCATTACATAGCACTCTAAGATGAAAGACTTAATTCTGAGCCCAACATCTCACAGAGATTCCCAGCAAATGCCTTCCTGTGGTCCATATGATTCCTTTATGTACCTGGACCATCTCATTTCTGCTCTGCATTGCCTCTTGTATGTCCCCAAACATCCCTATAAGAATTGTTATGAATAGTATAATGTAATTTAATACCACGGGTATTACAGAAAATAAGAAATTGTTTTGAAAGTTCTATTTTGTTCAATAAGGACACACAAATAAATTGTATAGTAGCTTACATCTGAAGAAAAGAATTGAGCTATGTCCTACATTTCTTTCCTTTAGAAAGAACACTCACAGTTGAATCACACAAATTGAAGGCAATGGAGAAAAAAAAGTCTGATCTGCAATATGCAGCTACGAAAAAATAGTATTTAGTTCAGAAAGTATTTTTTATCCTGCTTAGCATTTAATGAATGATGTTGTTTATTACAATTTGATAAATAATAGTAATGAACAAAGTGCCATGTGAATCATAAATAGATAAAAAAGAAAACACTAGGTTACTTACTTTGTATTTCATTTTATGAAACATGTAGTACTAATACTGGCCAAATATCGACATTTTTATTGAAGACTGTGTTACACAGTTTCTCTAAAACATTATGTACTAAATTCACACCCACTGTTCAATAGCATGTTCAAGGTTTTATGTTCCTCTCTATGAAACAGTGCATGCAGCATACAGTTATGTTCACGTTAGAAGAAAAAGAACTCATAGATATTTGAAAATAGACATATAGTTTCTTTTAGTAAGGAAGCCAGTTGCCTGTGAGAAAATCCTAATATGTTACATCAAAGGAATCAACTAAAAAGGATTTACCTTACTCACACAAATAGAGAAATCCAATGTTTCCAAACAGACAAAATATTGTCAAAACAGATTATTCATTTTTATAAAACTGGGAGTTTTTAAAAATCTTTTTCCTTCACTGAAATGTATAATTCATCAAGAAAGATTACATATCATGTTGAAAATCTAGGTTTAAAGACAGTTCTGTTTGACTAAGAAGAAAGCTTGCCAGGCTGTAAAACTAGATATTATATCCAAAGTATTAGGTTTAAAAAACCTGCTTTTCATTTTACATTCTATATTCTATACTTATATATGTATAATTATACATTGCTTTCTTCTTGTACTGAAGGGGAGAAGAAGCTATACACATTGAATATTTTACTAAATGAAGATAACCATTCTTTGGTCAGACTTAGGTGTGGAACAGTAAGTAGTAAAAATGAAAAGAGAAAGTACTGACTGACTTTATATAAGATACTGAGAAGAAATTTAGATAACTGTTCATACAATCAGATATTCCTTCATAATAAGACTTCAGAAAACCCTTTATTATATTTTATGGTTAGCTAATAAAAATCTGTGAGTGTTTTATTTTCTTTTTTTTTTTACTTTTTTGGCCTTCATTATGACTGCTTTTGGAAATCAGAAATTTACGTGAAATGAAATCTTCATGAGTATTGCAAAAAAGAAAGACATAAGTATGGCTGCAGGCTAATGCTGTTTGCAAAGCAGACAGATTCACTACTTATGGTAATGGTTTGGAATTAGGAATTTTTCTCACCAAATGAAAATTACGAAATTGATGAAGATTTTTAAAAATAAAGAAAAGGAAGAACATATATCAACTCTGATTAGTTTAGTTAAAGTAGGAACAGTCATTAAGTGCTCTCTCAGGCAACTCTGGTCAGTCCCTACAAAATTTTTACAAATAGTTTAGGAGTATTTTAAGCCATCAAAATTTATCATAATCTTAATGTACCATTTAACAAGTGAATCTTGGTTTAGAGAAAAAGAAAATCTGACCAATATATTATAAAATATTCTAAAATTTAATTGAGCCCCAATAGAGAGGGGGGGGGGGAAATGAAATAAAAACCGCAGAGCTTGCACAAGAATGTTCAGATACCCTGCACTTAGTTTAGCATGACTTACAGATTTGAACGGATAGTTTTTAGAATAGTTTCTCAAAAGAGAATGTAATGGGATTAGCAAAAAAACTAATTCTCACAGAAAAGGGAAAGGATTTTAAAAAGAAGAAATTATGTCCAGTAGTCATTAGATACATAAAAAAGAGCAAAGCTAGTTCTTAATTGTTCACTTCTTAAACACTCCAATACAACAGAAGAATCCTTCTAATTTGAATTCTGACCTAAATCTAAGAACACTACTAGTAGCTTTCATGTACATACCTTCATTTTTGCAGGAAAATCAGATAGTATGAAGCAACTAAGGTGTTAGAAAGTGAAACCGTAGAAAACATAAAACTATTGTATGTAATTTCCAAGGTAAACATGGAAAAAAAAAAGGTGGAGGAATTGGAGACAAAATCTGTGATTACTTTTCGTCAAGATTGTCTTAGTATTGTTATCTATGCGAAAAGAAAATGTAACTGCCGAATATTGCAACTTCTTGCTATCTCTAAACTATTATTCTAAATATCCTGTTGATGGCCAGTCACAGTTGATTTTCCCAGAGGTCAGAATTGGGGCCAGCTCTCTTTAATATCTTTTACCAAGATTCTCTTAAAGAAAGATGCCAAAAAGAACAGAAAACAGTGTATAACAAAGAATTCCTTAATCAGTCTTACAGAGTACGCCAGCAGGACTATGTTACAATACCCAATGTCAGGAGACACATGCACTGTTGCTGGTTGCTTTAGAAGAAGAAACAGACAAGTACACAAAGACCAGAAACTGGGCAAAGCTCCAATGATAAAAGATCTATCAGGTCTTCCTACTCTCAGATTACTTCTTGTAACTATTTTTTGGGGAGCAAGCTACTTGTGTTGGCCAGATAATCCCTTTTTCATAATGGAACACTGGTTAGGCTTCTACTTAATTGTTGCCCCAAATAGCTCTTAACTAATAAACAACGAAACTGTGAACATAGTGACATTTCTGCTTAGACACTTTCTGCTGGGACATAACAACCACGCCACAGTCATTTAACAGACTGACAAATGACTAATAAAGATAAGAATAGAATCTTAAAACACTACCATGGCCTTCATAGGAGACCAAATTGCAAGACAGACTTCTGACTCAACTCTAAACAATTCAATACACTGAAAAAACCCCTGAACTACATGAAACCAAGTTTTTGTTTTGTTTTGTTTTGTTTTGTTTTTTCTTTTATGGATGCAATAATAAATAACTTCCCCACAGGGACATTATGGTAAGATTATAGAGTCATGTGTACTAGTTTAGAGAACTACAATTCCGGCTGATAGCTGCTGAAAGAAAGTGTACTGACAAAAATGTCAGACTATTTTGGAGTTTTTTAGTCCTTTCTTTTATATCTTTGACTAGAGAGAGACAGAATTTAATTGTTAAACAACGTAAGATGCAAACATAATAATAAAGTAGCAAATATTGTCAGCTGACCATATAGTGTGAATTAGTACATAATTACTATTACTTTAGGAATACCAAATGTTAATGGATTATGACCTTTAATTGTTGTGTCTAAATTAACTGAGACAATAGGAGGGGAAAGGAAGGGAAATATGAAACAGCTAAAAAATATAGTGTGATAGAAGAGGCCTTTTCTCCACAGGAAGGTTTGTAAAGCACTGGAACAGGCTACCTAGGGAAGTGGTGACATCACCAGCTCTGGAGGTAGATGTGGTGGTTAAGAACATGGTTTAGTGATGACCTGGAAGTGCTGGGTTGAGGGTTGGACTTGGTGATCTTCAAGGTCTCTTTTAACTCAGCTGATTCTATTCTAAGACAGCACAAATATTGTGAAAAAGAAAGTGAGGCTTCTCTAATTTGTAGACCTCCATAATATTTATAAAACTTTATTACTAGTTTACCTACAACCAGACATTAACACTTTTTTTCTTGTTGTTGGCAAGAAGATTAGTCAACAAGAAGTAACGCAATATATTTTACTTTTTTATACAGACATGAACCAAGCCACTTAAAATGGCTAAGAATGTTAAATGAATCAAATGGTTTTTATATATTAGAAGTTATCTAACGGAAAGCTATATGTAATTATTTACTCTTTGCCAGTAGTCTCATAGTGATTTGTCTCAATGATCTCTTTTAACGGTATATTTCTGTGGCAGGTGCAGTCTCCTTGATAGAAAGCTGACTAAAACCAGGGCTTGTCAGAGACCTCATAAAGATCAGTTTGGCACCATTAAACTGCACCTCATGACTATTAACTGGCTCCTTATGGTCTAGACCCTTAGCCTGTTTTTGTCGTGGGCTTGGCCCTCAACTAATTAGAATGATCACAGTGCACACTCAACTAGGGTATAAATGGAGCCCTGCCAAAGAGCCAAGTTAAGTTGGATCTTCACAGAGCAAGTGGGCCTGGCAGTCGGACCCTCCCGTTGGATATACCATACACCGTCCAAGGATACTTCTGCAGATTGAGTGAGTCTCCATGGATTGAGTGAGCCTCATCCCCTTTTTCAGGTGAGTGATATATCTTAGTACCATTGTATGGGAGGTTTTCCCATTGTGAGTGTGCACACACTTTTATTCATCTTTCTAGAAAAAATATTCCTTAAAGTTTAGAAATTAGTTGTGTAGTAGTTATATTCCCAACTGACATCCATACTTGTAATTTAATTTTGTCAGAAGAAGTGCCAGGCAATTTTTTTTGCAACAAATCCACATTTTTGTATAGCTGCCACTGTCGGTTCTGTGGGTGCCTCTGTGACAATTTCTAATGTTTTAATGGTAATATTAAGAATATTCAAAAAGACAGTTGCATGTGTTGATGATGACACAGCTCTTCGTTTTAATCAAGACTTCAGTTCTCTGGGTAATTTTATAAGGAAATATGTTGTCGGTAATTGTAAATCAAAGTATATTGGAGGTGAGAATTTGGACCTGAAAGTCAGGATAAAAGCAGCTTTGCTCATGTCCTTCTTGTGCTGAACACTCCAGAGCTGGATGCAATACTCCAGGTGAGGTCTCACCAGAGCAGAGTAGAAGGAGAAAATCGCCTCCCTCTACCTGATGGCCATGCATCTTTTGATGCAGCTCACACATTCATTAGCAATTTAGGGCACAAGAGAGGTTATTTTACTTGCAGATTTGCTTTGCATCCACACTTCAGGTATACAGATGTGGAACTAAGGTAGCAGTGCAAACTGGGAAGCCATCAAGACAACCCCCTTGCAGTGAAGCTGATAGATCCTCCAGGCTTCTGCTCATGCATAACGTTTTGTTACTTGCAGCACTTATTTTGAACTTCACTGTCAGTAAAGAGGCAATGCAGACCTGCAATTCTAAAATTTTAACAAATGACTTCTAACCAAATCCCTTTCTTTTCTACTTTGCATTATTCCATTAAGCAACAAACAAACACTCTATAAGTATCTACACTAGATAAATAAAACCAGATAATACTACTAAATATTTATAATGAGCAAGTTTCTAAAGTAAAACTTGACACACTGCATTATCCAAGTAAATTATTCAAGGACACTAAGGGTGTAATTCAGCATCAAATAAGTTTATGTTTTTATCTTGTGTGCAATCTTGATTATTTTGTTAATGAAATATAATTAGCTGAGTCTTTGGAACACAAAACATGCTGACTGTTCAAAAATAAATATCATGGTGGGCAGAGCATGGCTGTAAGAAAATGAGCTCCAGGGTCATGGAAAACTATGCAAATTATAGAAAAAAAGTATTTCATTGCAGTTATCAGCATGTGAGAATAATGATCTAGCTATCAGTAATGTAGTAAGACATCAAATGTTTATATATAAAAAAGCAATATTCTGTATAAAAATAAGTATTTTGTAGTGTTGAAAGCACCTTTATTATGATTGGAATTATACAGGTGTTAAAATAATCGTAAGTTTTAACATTATGTTACTACTGTTTAAGAGAAGCTTTAAAAGCTTTAGAATTTCTAGGCTGATGCAGAGAAGATAGAGTGTCTGCCACGTACATTAAGGATTAGTTCCTGTGACAAGCTCACATATACTGAATCTGCCCAAATCTTCATCAAGAAATCTCGCTAAGCCTGCAGTTAGATTTTGATTTAGATATAACTCCATTGAATAACCCTTTGCTCAAGACAGATCTTTAACACTGGAATTTTAAGGATCCCATCCATTTTCAGGAAAAAAAAAAAAAAGAGAGTCTATGAACTTTGAAAGAAAGGGCAGGCAAATCCGGAGGATCACAAATATATTGTGAAGCTGTGCAGGGAGAAAATTAGAAGGGCCAAAGCCTAGCTAGAGCTTAATCTGGCTACTGCTGTAAAACACAATAAAAAGTTTCTATAAATACATTAACAAGAAAAGGAGGGTTAAGGAGACTGTCTATCCTTTATTGGATGTGGGGGAAAATATAGTGACCAAGGGTGAGGAAAAGGCTGAGGTACTGAAAGCCTTCTTTGACTAACTCTTTAATAGCAAGACCAATTGTTCTCTAGGTATGCAGCCCCCTGATCTAGAAAGGCAGGGACAGGCAGCAGAGTGAAGTCCCCATAATCTGAGGGGAAATGGTCAGTGATCTGCTACACCACTTCAACATACACAAGTCTATAGGGCCAGATGTGATCCACCCAAGGGTACTGAGGGAGCTGGAGAAAGTACTCACCAAGCCACTTTCCATAATTTATTAGTAGTCTTGGCTAACTGTGGAGACCTCTGTTGACTGGAGGTTAGCAAATGCTACCCCTGCCTACAAGAAGGCCTGGAAGGAGGATCTAAGGAACTACAGATGTGTCGGTCTGGCCTTGAGTGACATCACATGGCATATACAGGACAACCAGGTGATCAGGATGAGTCAGCATAGGTTTATGAGAGACAGGTCCTGCTTAACTAACCTGATCTCCTGACAAGATCATCGACTCAGTGGATGAGGCAAAGGCTGTGGATTTTGCCTACCTAGATTTTAGTAAAGCCTTTGACACCATTTCCCACATCATTCTCCTGAAGAAACTAGCTGCTCATGGCATGGATGGGCCTATTCTTCACTGGGTAAAAAACTGACT
>JAVFHW010078145.1:0-22401 GCA_032159205.1 Eurystomus glaucurus suahelicus | reverse complement strand
CCCTTCCCTTCCCTTCCCTTCTTCTTGTCTATCTTTCCCGGGTGTCAAGAGACAAGGCCACTGTCTCCATCAGCTTTAGGCCATGACCCTCCTACCCAGGTTTTGCAGCCCAGTGCCCCAGAGTCTCTGCCCAGGCTGAGGGATGTTGCTGCTGCTCTTCTATCTGCAGATTGAACCAGTGGAGAAGTTAGTGACCAAGTAGTTTGACCAAAGATGTCTGTTTCTTTCTATTGTCGTTGTTAACAAGAATTGGTCAGATTTTATGTCTCTGTGTGTTTGTCTCCTTCCTTATCCTCCCAACTGAGAAAATAAACATGCTCATGCTCCAAGGTATGCATACCAATTAGTACAAATGTCAGGTCTGTTCTTCTGAGGACCTCCCTTGTCATGTGCTGATCAGGTTCATTTTTGTGTGTTCTTTTTTATGGCTCTAGAGACCCTTGAGGGAGCAAACAGTCTCCACTCGCCTACCCTTACACTGTCCAATGTAGAAGGAAGCTCCTGTAAGTCACCAATAGGTAGTTCTAGTCTTAAATAATTCATGGAAAATGTATTTGTAAAATAATTTTTAGTGCTATAAAATTTCATTCTAACTCGCACAAATATTCCCACAGTAGCAACATTTCTTTTTAACACCAAGGTTGGTGACTACAACTTATATCTAGCCAATAGTTACACATAATAGTATATGTATGCTATGCATACTTCATCCTATTGATTTCATAGAGAATGAACATGAGTGAAGATACCCACAATTATGATGACTACCCCTTTCTATCGTTTATTATAGATTCCCTTAATTTTCATTAGAAAGTTTCTCTTTAGAGCGCTAAAGTAAAAGTTGCTAAATACAGTCTTAAAAATGGCTTAAAATTATTAGTTTTCATGCAATATAATAAACATTACTATAGGAAGACAAAGGTAATGTTACTGATTTTATTATCATCTGATCAAAAGGTGTTTGATTTTAATACACATATAGAGTTAAGAGATGTTTTAGTGAGAATCACTTACTTTACATTTATTGTATTTCAAACCTAACAACCAGCTGCTACTCTAAACATTCCTGTACAGCCCCGTACCAAGGCTGAAGGGATTGGTTGTAATTGTTTAGTAGGAACAGTTAGAACCTAGGTAACTAGAACACAAGATGATTTGTACGCTGATTTACAGTACATACATAGGACCAGAAGAATGTAAGTAATTGTCAAGGTCCAGGATTAATGGGAACTGAGGGAAGCAACCGTAACAACCTGCAAGTACCTGCCAAGAAAACCGTGTCCTTAAGCAAGAGGTAATTCCGGCAGGGGGAGATCGCGACCACCAACTCAAGGACCACCTACTCATATTACAGCCCAGACCCAATTCTGGACTTTTCTAATCTTTACTGCGCAGAATCGGAAGTAGTGTATGGATACTTAATGAGTATGTATAAGTTAGTTCTATTATAAGATGTATAGTTTTGGTGCCTGGTACGTGTTGTTGGTGAGAATACTCCCCTACACGTCCGGCCATTAATAAAGAAGTGTTTGCTTATCTGCATCAAATTGGTGTCGATAAGTTATTTTATCCCGGATTTCGGTGACAGTAATGTGTAAACTATGACAGCCTAACTAAGCATATTTCAAGATAGTACACCTCTTTGGTGGCATCATCAAGAAAAATAGCACAATGGCTTTATCTTGAGTAATTAAACATTCTATTTGGCTTTGAAATCTCTGGATGCACCTTTTTTTGTTCTTTTTTTTTTCCTTTCTCCCCAGCCACTTGTTTTAGGCAACTCCATCTTAAATAGTGGTGCCTCAGAACAAGAAATAGCTTAAGTGAAAGACATTAATCCACATCATCAATGTTATTTCCATGTTCACAGCTGATCTCTACATATGTAATTTTCCTATTTTCTTATAGAGGTCTCAACGGTTCCATCATTCATGTTCTAGACTGGCAGAGCAAGCACTGTGTGTCTATCTGTGTCTATGCATTTTTCCCCCAGCCTTGGTGAATATGAAATTTATGAAGGGACATGTTCAGATGAGACTGAATCGTTCAATATCCATCTGCCCAGTCTTCCTTAATCTCAAATATAAGAACAAAAGGAAATAAATCAAGTACATCTGTAGAGCTCTTCTTTCAAGTGCTGTTTGTGAAATGCAAAATAAAATGTTGGAGCAACACCTGTCTGCCCAGGACAGAGAAGGCATGTCTGTATGCAACCCTACTACTTAGTGTGAATTCTCTGGTACACCAAGAGAATTTTAAAGTTTCTTTATCAAGTTCTCTTTTCCCATCTTGCCTCCTAGCACCCAGCCACTCATTTCTGATGCAACTCCTATGATGGTATTTTTTTCTACAGAACAATGTGGAAAGAATATGAAGTGGAATTCTGTCAGAGATTATGAGAATGAGAAATGTTCCTTTAACTTTTATTTTTAAATTGTTCATTAGACTAAAGGATCAGTTTGCAAAAGCCATTTATTCTCTTATTTCTATCCTTTACCTTACAGTTTACCATACATTCTTCAGTACCCAGCTATTTCTATTCCTACTGTTCATTTAAATGTTAAAAAGACAGGTCCATTTCAACTGGAGAAGCTGTTCAAATACATTAAATTACCTGACTTAATGCAAAGATATTCAGAGCTTAGAATGAAGCTCATGATGCTATGCATGCCTGACCTCACTTCAAGTATTAAACTGGTCTCAAAACAATGACCATTCTTTGTTGCAATATTGAGGTTTAACTGGATGAGATGTGGGGTCCAATCCTGATCGCATTAAAATCAGTAGGATTTCATTCTTAGCAGGATTTGAATATAATTATAATTGCTTTCATTTTTCATGAAACTTACCTATTTTTTTCTTCAATCCCTTAATATGGCTGTATCTATTTCATAGGTTATGTCAGAGCAATTAATTTAAAAGAATCAAAGAAAAATATAGAGAACCCCTATTGTTGCTCATTTCAGTATTCTTCAAAGTGACATGGCTAAATATCTCAGGAGGAATTTCTGGGATATGTTTGGACATGAGTTAGCATTATACATTACTAATAAAACCTGAAATAAAGAAGACTTGAAAACCAGGGGACTTGGACCTACACTTGCCAAAATTAGGTCTCTCGTTTAAAAATTCTGCTTGTGTGTGCTGCAGCCACAGGAAAGACTTTATTATGTAGTAGAAACAGAGAAAAGTACCAACTTTGACAGGCTTATAAAAACTCTTAAATATCATGTTTAAATAATCATTCATTAAAGTAACTTGCCATCTTATAAAATAATTTATTTCTTGAAAGTCAGAATATAAATTCTGTGGAAGAGTACTACAACTGAGGGCTTAGCTTATAGGCTAATTAATGTTTTTTTGTCAGTGATCAAGATTTCTATCTCTTGGCTAATTCCTCTTTGCTATATAATTTTAAAGGGTAAGATTTCTAAAGGTAAAATCCTTCCATCTTATTTCAATGGTACATGCATATCCTTAAAAAATGCAATCAATAACATCTATCAGGGGCTTTGGTGAGGTCCTGATCTTATAAACAGTTCACTGTAAGCAGAATGTTGAATGCACTAGCAGTCCCAGTGAAATCATTCTTATGCTGCATAAGTACAGATTGGGGTCAGCTGAAAGACTGAGACACAAGAAAATGACATATTGGTAAAAGTAGGGCCAGTGCGTGCAAAGCTTTTGTACAGTGTAAAAAGGTCATACTGCTTCTGGTGTGCATGTGATATCTGTTAGAAACTGATTCTATTAAAATTATAATGTAATAATACTTTAATATATAATGATATTTTAAGTATAGTAAAATTTCCATCCTTTTAATGATTTAGTCATGCAATTCAGTGTCCATCCTTCATGTCTAATTTTGATCTTTACCTTCAAGAAGTCTATATCCTTTTGCAAATTATTTTACATCGAATATTTTTACAGGAAAACTAACTTTTGTATTTTAATTTAAAATCACGATTAATTCCTTTCCCTAAAGTGAAATCAAAGTCAGTATGTTGGGAACAAGCTTTTATTCACAGTACTGAAACAACTATTTTGGGCATATAGGAACAACCAACCAGCTATAAAAACCTCCAAATCCTACAGTTTTAAACTAACAGATCACCTCTTGTGAACTCTTAACCAGTGACAATCTACTTCTTAGGCAGTCTTACAGAAATCACAGAAATGTATCTATTTTTTCTTCAGATGTTTTAAGATATGCAAAATTTATCACATCCTTTTGAAATATGAGCCAGTGGTTAACTGCCTTTAAAATTAAAAATACTTTATTGTGCTGATGAATTGACTTTAACTGTGGCAGTACTGCACATAGCTACATAGATCAGGACATGGGAAAGATTCTTCTTATACAGTAATTCATCCTGGAGCAGTTACAAAAAGCTGGCCTTTAGCTTTATTACTCAGGCTTTAGAAGACACCAATTTGTGCACCAGATTTCTTAGCAAATAAATGACAAATCCTTCCAGTTATTTATTATTCATTAATTGTAATAAACAATGTTAATCATATTGTACTTATTAATTTAGCCCTCTTTTAAAAATCAGAGACAGGTAGGAAGGCTGAACATAAGAGGCTGTCGAAGATTTCTCTTTTTCTATTGATCATTCGTGTAGCTCTTATCTATTTTGAGTAAAACGAAAAACTGAATAGAAAACATTCAACAAAATAAGTTGTATGCTGCAGCAATAACCAATATATAAATGTTTTTCTTCAAATAATATGATTTTACTGATTTAAAGAAAAAAGTAGTTGCAAAAAGTCAAAAAAGAACTCAAACACTAATGAACTATGGAATTGTGAGAAGTCATAATATTCTTAAAAAACTCCTAAATTACTCTTACTCCTTCAGAATTAGATATGATTGGAGAAAGACCCTTCCAATATTAGTCAGAGTGCAGTGGTAGAAGATTGTTAATGATCTTTCTTTACTCCATTAGGTATTTTGGAATTTAAAATTTAAAACTGTTTAGTGCAAGAGGTGTAGCTACATCCTTCAGAAATCCTTATGTCTAGTTCCAGACTGGATTCTTGAAACAGGTGGTATAGACCAAAAAGATGAGAGCAAAAGAGCAAAACTTTTTGGTACAAATGATCTAAAATCCAAATGTATCTGTTTGATTAGCTCTAGTGCATGCAAGGAAAAGCTGAGGGAACTGAATTTGTTCATTCTAAGAAAAGAAGACTGGGAGAGATCTCGTTGTTTTCAACTATTTACTGGGAAAGAAGGGTAATTCTGATTAGTTATTAAGGACTTTTTTTTTCTCCCTCCCTCCCCACAATGGTAGTTCTACACTGACTCAGATTGGGATCTCTACCCCACTGAACAAAGCACTGAGTAACCTGATCTAAACTCCTCCTGCTTTGAGCAGGGGTCTGGATCAGAGGACATCCAGAGGTCCCCGCCAACTTGTATCATACTATGATGCTAGCCAGGTCTGAGGAGTTGAATGACTGATTTTGATCACGGTGTGTTAGGTGTGCTCCTGGAACGCATTTTCATATTTAGTTCTGTCTAAAAACAGTCCTGTTCATGCATGTTAGGCTGTTCCATTGTGTGAACCAAATCAGAAAAAAAACCAAACCAAACCAAACCAAACCAAAACAAAAAGAATTGTAGTACTCAGCAACATATATCTGACACAGATTAAAACACTGATGTTGCTACATGCTGGATGAACCTTGAGAAGGAAGTTGGAAAGATCCAAAAATATCATATATAGAGCAAAACCTCTACCTTGGACTTCCGGAGGGCTGACTTTGGCCTATTCAAGATGCTGGTTTGGAGAGTCTCTTGGGAAGCAGCCTTCAAAAGCAAAGGGGCCTGGGAAGGCTAGGCTTACTTTAAGAATGAAATTATGAAGGTGCAAGATCAGGCTGTACTTATGTGTTGGAAAATGAGCTGGCAGGGTAGAAGACTGGC
This sequence comes from Eurystomus glaucurus suahelicus, assembly GCA_032159205.1. NCBI lineage: Eukaryota > Metazoa > Chordata > Aves > Coraciiformes > Coraciidae > Eurystomus > Eurystomus glaucurus. Next base: position 16,469 of record JAVFHW010078145.1, on the reverse strand, counting down.
CTGGTTGAGCAAGAAGCTTTTGCAAGAACTCAGGAAAAAAAAAAAAAAGAATGTATCCACTTTGGAAAAAGGGGCAGCTGAAGCAGGAAGCATTTAAGGATATTTTAAGGTGATGTAGAAAGAGAATTAGAGATGCGAAAGCTCAGTTAGAATTTAATCTGGTTAATTCTCTCAAGGATAATAAAAAGTGCTATTATAAATACATTAATAACAAAAGGAGGGCCAGGGAAAATCCCCATTCCTTATTGGATGAAGGGAGGAACACAGTAATGGAAGACAAGGAAAAGGCTGAGGTACTTAACACCTTCTTTGGCTCAGTCTTTAACAAAAAGATTGACTATCCTCAGGGCAACTGGGCTCCTGGGACACGGAACAGAGTATCTCTCCTGTAATCCAGGAGGAAGTAGTTAGTGACATGCTGTACCACTTAGATCCTAACAAGTCTATAAGTCCGGATGGGATTTTTCCTAGGGTGCTTAGGGAGCTGGCACAAGAGCTGGCTAAGCAACTCTTCATCATTTTTCACTGGTCCTGGCTAACCGGGGAGGTCCCAGATGGCTGGAGGCTGGCCAATGTGATGCCCATCCACGAGAAGGGCTGGAAGGAGGATCCAGAACACTATAGGCCTGTCAGCCTGACCTTGGTGCCTGGCAAGGTTATGGAGCACTGTGGTGGTTTAGTAAAGCCACGGCAGCTCAGTCCCGCCAGCAGCCAAGCCACATGGCCGCTGCCACTGCCACAGAAAAAAAAAGTTTTAAAATGCCCTTTTGAGTTGAGGTAAGGAAAGTTTAATAAAGAAACACGTAAGAAGCAATCGCAGTAACAAAAGCAATAACAACAGTAAGAAAGAAGCAATACACAGAAATAGGCAATACTGGGGGCAAAGGGAGGGAGCAGAGTGATCACACACCTCGAGTGTCCCACTGAACCCAGAACTGGCCCCGAACCGGAACTGGCTTCAGGGCCTGGCTGGCTGCAACCTGTCTGCAACAAATTAATCCTGTCCTGGCTGAACCAGGACATTATCCACCCCTTATTCTATACCATCTATGTCATGCCCCGCAGCCATTTAACAGTCAAAAAGAAATATAATACAGTTTACCGGCCATTTTCCCCTAAAATTAAGTCACCCCTGAGGCACACACCGGACTTCTCCATGCTCTTGCATCACTCACCAGGTGCACCTAGGTCCCTGAGCAAAGGTGATCCCATGGATGGGTTTGCCTTTGCCTGAGGCAGGACTGACCCAGACCATTTTTCCCAAAACAGTCCTCGTGTGTATTACAAGGGCTTTATCCCTGTCCACAGCACGTGGAAGTTTTGAATGGGCAGGGCCAGCCTGATTGACAGACCCCTTTGTGTTGACCAACCAGGTGGCCTTTGCCAGATGCGTGTCCCAGTTCTTGAAAGTTCCACCCCCCCATCACCTTCAGTTTAGTCTTCAATAGTCCGTTATACGTTTCAATTTTTCCGGAGGCTGGTACGTGGTAGGGGATGTGGTAGATCCACTCGATGCCATGCTCCTCTGCCTAGGTGTCTAAGAGGTTGTTCTGGAAATGAGTCCCATTGTCAGACTCAGTCCTCTCAGGGATGCCATGTCACCACAGGACTTGCTTTTCCAGGCCCAGGATGGTGTTCCGGGCAGTGGCATGGGGCACTGAATATGTTTCCAGCCACCCAGTGGTCGCTTCCACCATCGTAAGCACATAGTGCTTTCCTTGACGGGTCTGTGGCAGTGTGATGTAGTCAATCTGCCAGGCCTCTCTGTGTTTGTACTTCAACCATCATCCTCCGTACCACTGGGGCTTTATCCTCCTGGCTTGCTTGATTGCAGCACATATTTCACATTTGTGTAAGCCCTCTGTGATGGTATCTACGGTCAGGTCCACTCCTTGATGTCGAGCCCATCTATATGTCCCATCCCTTCCTTGGTGACCCGAGGTCTCATGGGCCCACCGGGCAAGAAATAATTCACTCTGGCGCTGCCAGTCCAAATCCACTTGAGCCACTCTAATCTTAGCAGCCTGGTGCACCTGCTGGTTGTTCTGGTGTTCTTCAGTGGCCCGACTCTTGGGTACCTGAGCATCCACATGGCACACCTTCACAACTAGGTTCTCCACCCGAGCCGCAACATCCTGCCATAGTCCAGCGGCCCAGGTGGGTTTCTCTCTATGCTGCCAGTTGCTCTGTTTCCATTGCTGCAACCACCCCCACAGGGCATTTGCTACCATCCATGAGTCAGTGTAGAGGTAAAGCCTCGGCCACCTTTCTCGCTCAGCAATATCTAGAGCAAGCTGGATGGCTTTCACCTCTGCAAACTGGCTCGATTCACCCTGTCCCTCAGTGGCTTCAGTGACTCGTTGCATGGGGCTCCACACAGCAGCTTTCCACCATCGATGTTTTCCCACAATGTGACAGGACCCATCAGTAAACAAGGCAGAGTGCTTCTCCTCATCTGACAGCTTCTTGTACGGTGGGGTTTCCTCAGCTCATGTTACCTTCTTCTGTAGTAGCATCCCAAAATCTTTGCCCTCTGGGCCCTCTGGCCCCCTTCAAAATCATTCTTTTTTCAGGTCACGTGGTAGAGTGGGCTCACAATCTGGCTGTTGTCTGGGATGTGCATCCTCCAGAACCCCACAGCGCCCAAGAAAGACTGGGTGTCCTGTTTACTGGTTGGGGGGGACATGGCTGCTATTTTGTTGATCACATCCATTGGGATGTGACGATGCCCATCTTGCCACTTCACTCCCAAGAATTGGATCTCCTGTGCCGGTCCCTTGACCTTACTTCGCTTTATGGCAAAACTGGCCCTCAGGAGGATCTCAATTATTTTCTTTCCTTTCTCAAAAACTTCCTCTGCTGAGTTCCCCCACATGATGATGTCATCAATATACTGCAGGTGATCTGGAACTCCACCTTTCTCCAGTGCAGTATGGATCAGTCCATGGCAAATGGTGGAGCTGTGCTTCCACCCCTGGGGCAATCGATTCCAGGTATACTGGATGCCCCTCCAAGTGAATGCAAACTGTGGCCTGCACTCTGGTGCTGTGGGAATGGAGAAGAACACATTAGCAATATCAGTTGTGGCATACCATTTGGCTGCCTTCAACTCCAGTTCATATTGGAGCTCTAGCATGTCTGGCACGGCAGCACTCATCGCTGGCGTCACTTCATTCGGGCCACGGTAGTCCACTGTCAGTCTCCATTTCCCATTAGCTTTTCAGACTGGCCATATGGGGCTGTTGAAAGGTGAGTGAGTCTTGCTGATCACCTTCTGGTTCTCTAGCTGGTGAATCAGCTGCTGGATGGGAATGAGAGAGTCTTGGTTGGTGCGGTACTGTCGCTGGTGCACCATCTTGGTGGCAATTGGCACCTGCTGATCTTCAACCCTCAGTAACCCCACCACTGAAGGGTCCTCTGAGAGGCCGGGCAAAGTGGACAATTGCTCAGCTTCCTCCAAGGCAGCTATACCAAAGGCCCATCAGTACCCTTTCAGGTCTATGAATTAGCCCCTCTTGAGATAGTCTATTCCCAGAATGCATGGGGCGTCTGGGCCAGTCACAATGGGGTGTTTGTGCCAGTTCTTTCCTGTTAGTCTTATTTTGGTTTCCAGCAGTGCCAGCTGTTGGGACCCCCCCGTCACCCCGGAGATGCAGATGGGTTTGCCCCCTCCATAGGTTGATGGCATCAGGGTGCACTGTGCTCCAGTATCTACTAAAGCCTTGTATTCTTGTGAATCCGACGTGCCAGGCCATCGGATCCACACGGTCCAGTAAAACTGGTTATCTCTCTCCTCCACCTGGCCGAAGGCAGGGCCCCTCTAATCCTGATCGGAGTCACTGACCTCAAATGAGAATGACTTAGAGGTCTCCTTGAGAGGGTCAGATGTCAGATCAGCTCCTTTCTTCTCCCTGGGAGATTTCCCACTGGAGACTGGAGCAACATTTCTCTTGGAGGACTCCCATTTCACCATCGTCTTCCCTTGCAACTCATGCACCCGTGCAGCTAGGGTTGAAGTGGGTTTTCCATCCCACCTTCTCATGTCTTCTCCGTGGTTACACAGGTGAAAAAATAGGCTACCCTATGGTGTGTACCTTCGATGGTCTCTCTCTTGAACAGGGAAGCATCTGCTCCTAATAGGTGAGACGTGGGCTTGTGCAGGTGGGGAGTGGAACATATTATCTTTGATCTGCTGGACCTCTCAAGCCAAATCCCTGACAAATGAAACACAGGCATTTAGAGAGGAGGAGATGCTTCCTTCATACTGGCGGAGGTGGCCAGCCACATCATCCACCGTTTGTCCCTGGCTCTCTCTCCAGGACACTACTGCCAGTGAATTGGCATATGATGGTGGTGCACTTCCCAGGAATTTCCACCACATAGGTGGTGTACATTGAGCTTGGTCTGCATTCATGGGTGACTGCTCATCAGTCAGATCACCATAAATCATGTCCAGTACAGCTAATTCCCTCAGGTGCTGAATACCTTTCTCCATGGTGGTCCACTTGCTTAGCTGACAAGTAATTTCCTCCTTGAGGGGGTACCTTTCCTTTACGCTTGACAGGAGTCGCCTCCAAAGGCTGAGGGTCTGTGCCTGCTTTCCAATTCCCCTGTCGATGCCTGCTTCCCTAGACAAAGATCCCAGCTGCTTGGCCTCTTTCCCTTCTAGCTCCAGAACACCAGCCCCACTATCCCAGCATCGGAGCAGCCAGGTGATAAGCCGCTCACCTGGGAGACGGCCATAGTCCTTCCATACGTCTCACAGTTCACTCAAAGACAGGGATTAGGTGACTACCTCTGGCTCTTCCTCCTGTTCTCGTGATGGCGCTGGTTCATCCTCATCCCTCACTATATGAACTGATTTTTTGGTGTATTTCTTTTTCTGTACAGGGGCAACTGATACCGGCACAGGCTGTTGCTCTGACTCGGCTGCACTATCAGCTGGTGTGTTGTCAGGTTCAGAGACCTCTTCTTCCCCTTGAGGGCATTGGATAGTGCTGAACAGGATACGGTAGGCATGGGCAAGTTCCCAACACAATACATTGCAGTAATTTGTGTCTCCCAGGAGTTGCTGGGTTGACAACAAACCTTCTCTAAGTGCTTTACTAGTTTGTCAGGACTCTGCACTTGCTCGGGAGTGAAATTCCAAAACATTGGGGATGACCACTGGCCCAAGCACTTGCCCATGCTCTCCCACACACCTTGCCGCTCTTAACTATCCAGCCTCGGGGCAGGTCTCGGGGTGACGACATTGGGTAAGAACTGTATAATCTTAAACAGGACATGGCAGACATTCAGCAAACACAGCAGTGAGAGCATGCTGGCCTGGACATTCCATGGGTAGGTAAAATCCTCAAAAGCCGAGAAGATCCCCTCCCCTGTCTCACCCATAGATGGGGTGAGACCACTAACAACCACCCAAGCCACATGCAGGTACCAGTTCGCCCCCCTCCAGCAGTGACATAATCATATTGTAAGCCGTCAGCATCCAGTACAGCACAACGAGCCCCTTGACACATTTCCCACATATTTTAAACATCATCATTGGGAACACACAGTGGATGTAGGATTAATACAGGACCACCAGGCAAATAGGCTGGCCAGCATCGTGAACATGATCTGATTTCAAACAAAATACATAAACAGAGAATCGCATCGAACAGGAGTTATTTTAATACACTTTGATCAGATCCTGTCCTTATCTCAACTCTTTAGCCCCACGTTGGGTGCCAAAAGATTTTGTTTAAGATTTAGTTTAATAAATAAGATTAAGATTTAGTTTAATAAATCCGCGGTGGGGCTCTGCAGTGTCTGACTGCATGGCCGTGCCGCTGCTCCCCACCCCCTCCCCCCTGCCATGAGCTGCGGACAGAGAAAGGAAAAAAAAGTTTTTAAATGCTCTTTTGAGTTAAGATAAGGAAGGTTTAATACAGAAACACGTAAGAAAACAATTGCTGTAACAAAGGCAATAACAACAGTAAGGAAGAAGCAATACACAGAAAAAGGCAATACCGGGGACAAAGGGATGGACCAAGCACACGCATGCGCTGAATTGCCGAACCTGGAACTGCCCCCCCCCTCCCCCCACCAGAACTGGCCTCAGGGCATGATGTTAGCACGGCGTAGAATAGCCTGGCTGCACCAAATTAACCCTGTCCTGGCTGAACCAGGACAACATGAAAAGCATTTTCAGGTCCAAGAATCAGCAAATGTTTTTTCTTAGATATTTAAGTAATACTAAGATTATCACTAAGCGGATAGCAAAATCAAGGATTGGACCTGGTCTCTGATGTCAGGAGTTGAAGTCCTTTCTGTTAGTTTAGAGCTCATTTCAGCTTTATGGACATGACAATCTTGGTCTGATAAGAAGTTATCTGAAGTTGAGCAGCGCTGATCAGGAAATTGTAAGCTGTTGATAAAGAATTACAAAATTATATTAATACATTTTCAATATGTGTGATTTCCTAAAGATTGTTCTCTCTTGCTAGATTCATTCCTACCTCATAAAGAGAAAAAAATTAAGCTGCCATACTTACATAATAATCTATTAGCATTTGAATTACTAGTAAGCTCTGTTCTCAAATGCAACCCTGCAATTACTCATAACATCAGAAAAAGGAAAAGATGCTGTATAGAGTTTACGGAAATCAAATAGAATAAGCAAAAGTAGCATGAAGTTTGGAAAATCACTCTGAAAGAGATTCTTCACTACTGAATAGGCCATTGTTGTCAACATTTGCAGCAATAAGAGACGTCATAAGATTTTCCAAAGAAGAATTCAAGTTTTCAACACAAGGCTTAGAGATTTCAGTGTCAGAGATTTCAGTGTCAAAAATTTCTGTTTTTTTTTCTTTTTTTTTAATCTCATAACATCTAATTTTCCTTTTCCTCTTCCTTGTTAGATCCAGAGCTATCTGTAAGGAAGCTTTCTAGACAAGATAAATTTTGAACATAAAGTTCAGCACGTAGGATTTCAGGCCAAGTGAAACAATGAAGAAATTAAAAATCTTAAGGAACAGCGTCTTATAGGGAAGTATCAGGAAACATTAATAACTGCTGGCACAGTTATTTGGTCTTTACTGTAGTAAAATCTTTTAAGCAGTGGCTGTTCTTAAGTATGTATTTGTACAGTGTTTACACAATAGATCCCCTTCATTATTGGAGTCTGAATACATTTCTGTAATAAAATAAACAAATAATAACAAATGAGGAGTGTGCAGGAAGGCAAGCAAATATGAAGTCCTGTGATGTTATTTTTAATCCTATGATATCTAAAATTGCTTTTTAAACAATGCTGTAACATTCAGGAAATGTGCAGAAATAATTTAAAGGTTGATGAGATTCTCAAGGGTGAATTGCACGCTAGTATTCTGTTTGCTGTGGGAGAATATATCAAAGACTGTGCAAGCATATTTCAACTTGCAAGGTGAAAAATAACAATATTCTATGCAAATTATCTTACAATCTTTAAATTCCGTTTTAAAGGTAAGATGTAGTTGAACTTTATTTTCTATATTTTAGTTGCACTGCTGATAATCCTCAGTGACCACTTCTGATACAGATTAGGTTTCATGCAACAGCTGAGCATCTGAATTAAGTCAGCAATATCAAATGTTGTAATTTAGTTTTATCCCATTATTAAAGATATAACAAGGATTATATTACATGCTATTATTGCTCTATGTCATGTTATATAACATTATGTTCCATCAGTGCACGAGCAATCTCTATCAGGAAAGGACACAATAATGCTAATGAATAGCTGGGCAAGTGACCAGATTTGGGAATTTCTTGAAGGCCAAAACTATATGATGATATTTTTGACAGCTGGAAAGATACAACAGAAATATTCAGGTATGTACAACAGCAAGCACTTTTCCTTATTTTTTTTGAAAGGAAAACAGAAGAGAGCTTTCACAGATTCAATCCCTGAGTTTTTATTTTATCCTACAAAACATTTTATGGAGGCACAGAAGAACTGAGTTACTTATTATTATATTTTAACTGATTCCACAGCAGCATCCTTCTCTTAACACTTTTAAAAATGTGCTCTTGCCAACAACCTGCTGTGCCAGGATGCTATTAAATCACTGAAAGAAACCGCACATACTGGGAAAAGAGAAATGGAAGGGAAAGGAAAAGGAAAATTTAAGGTAAAATGAATGAAAATAAAGATGAGTTTGTGAGATGCACATGACCAAAACCAGCTCATTTTGAACCTGAATACTGCAATGAAAAAGCAGTTGAAGGATGAACTCTGACAAGGAAATATTTGACAACTTGCTGCATGTAACATATGGCTTTACAAATGGTGTTTGTAATTAGGGATAGAAAGTTAGAAATTACTTTGATGAGAGTTATCTGTGTGAGAAAGCAAATAACACATCTTTAAGATGAAAAATATGAATATTTTCATTATCACAAACACACACATCTAGACATACAAGTTTTAGGTTCATAGTGATTACGCTTTCATTTGATAAGATACAACATTAACAGTTTATAGAGCTTCTCCTCACTGGAGATATTAAAAATTAATATAAAGAGAATAGATTACATGTATTAATAAGCTACTAGTCTTCAGATCTCTCAGAATTATGACTAGGAACTAGGAATAACTGTAGTCACTACCCCACGGCAAAGAGATAGCATTTGATATAACTGAGCTTAAACAGGATCTAATTTTTAACCTTTCTCATATTTATGATTGCAATGAACGCTTGAAGAATTATTGGACAAAACTTGACAGAGAAGAGGCAGAGGCTTAAGTAGTGTCCAGGCATAGGTCACATGGCATTGATCGTACACATATATTTTTCCACCATGAAGAGTATACTGGGCTTGATTTACTGGCTAAAATTTGATGTTTAGTGCCGTTTTGAATGAGCTACAATGTCCAAGTCTTTTTCATGCGGCTGACAGCCATGTCTCACGTCCTCCAGGAGACACACTTAAGAAGTGGCAGCCAAAGGCCAGATGGGGTACCCCAGATTTGGATAGCTGATCCAGGTCTGTACGTCACAAGTAGAAATCTACAACAGGCTACAATGTGGAGCTACATTTCACACCTGCTACTCTGTCTCTTACAGCTATTAGGAGATTACTGAAAATAAACACTAAGAAATATGCTAGCACTTAAAGGGTTATCAAGAACTATATTGCTCTAAAAATGTTCATAAACTGGGATTTTTCTTCTGATAAAACTGAAACAGAACTTACACTGAAAGTAAGATTATTTAAGAATATAATTACATTATATAAATTACAAGACAAAAGTTATGGAAGAGAAGGACCATGAAGTCACATAGAGCAAAGAATTTCAAATAGAACAAAAGAAAGTTCTAGCTCAGAGAGGTCTCTAAGACAATATCAACAAATTTGAGGTATCAAGAGAGAAAGATTAAAATTCAGATAGATGATTGCTATAGAAAGGGGAGCAAGGGAGGAAAAGGTAAAGCTATCAGAGCTATTGAGCAGCTGTCCCACCAGACAACCCTGACCCTGATCAAAAATAGTCTGTAGCAGCAAATTAAACCCATTGTATTGACTGTACCGAGTCTTGCCTGACTTGCCCCGGTGTTGACAAGAGGACATCTTGAAGGAGGCAATGGGCATATTAAATTTTCTGTAACATAGATTCCTCTTTATTTATTTATTTATTTATCTATTTCTCTTGGCCCTTAGAGAAAAGAATAAAAGGGGTAAAATTGCCAGATTTGTAAAGACTGACAGTTGAAATACAACCACTGACAGGATGCTGAAAGAAAAGTCGTATCTAATCAGTATAGTCAAAAATAACTGGTCAGCATAGCTTTATTTTTTATTTTTAAAATAAAGATTAACCTTCCTGTATGAGGAAAGTAAGGGAAAAGATCTGCTGCTTGAGAATTTTCATCCAGAGAGATGAGAAAGCTCACAGGTGCAAATACTTTCGTAACTATGACAACAGTCAGAAGCTCCTTTGGGGAACTAGGAAGCCATGAGCTTGGCTACCTATCGCTACCTCCAGTAAAATTAGTCTCAAAGCTGAGACTTTGTGAAAAACTGAATTTTTTAAAAAAATTATTTGTTGTAATTTCAACATTTGTATTCAAGCCAATTCAAAGCAAAAATTAATCAAAATTTAACAAAAAAGACTAGAGAAAAATGCTTTAGGTCAATTTTTTTTCTCCTTATTTTTTTTTCCTTTTACATCAAAGGAAACATTTTCTCCTGATCTTGGCTACTTGAATATTTCTGAAAATAAGGAAAAAAAAGAATGTACTTACACAAAATTTCTAAATTTTGGATGTTGATTTTCTTTTTTGATGGGAGGGTCATTTTTTTTCTTGGTCTAAATAAGTTTGCATGCATTTAGAAAGAGTTAGGTTTCATTTTGTAAAATATATTTTTCAGGAGAAAAGGAGTTTTATTCAGAGGTTTTCATGTACTTCTAGCCCAAAGTGCATTTGTAGTTCACAAAACTACAGAAATAAATTATCCCTGCCACCCCCAGTAAAAAATAACTGGTTTTTAATCATTATTTGTCCACTTTAAGCCTATGTAGGCTAAACTGGATTTAGTAATAGTCAGACAAATGGACTAATAAATAATACAACTTACTTCTGATGTCATAGGTCTGTAACTGGAAAGTAACAATTATATACATTAAAATAGCCTGATTCATCATCTTCATAGTTTCAAAGAAAGACAGAGTAAATTTTAAGTTTCATTACAAATATGATTTTGTTTCCTAATTGCGTTTTAGATTTTGCTATACATTAACAATTCTACTTTGTGTGTCTGTGGTGAATATGCATCTGTTATCAACTTTTTAAAAGCCAGTATTCAACCTCATTACAATTGAAAGCTGTAAAAAAGGACTCTTTTCCTAATGCCACAGATAACCTGTTTAATGGTAACTTATGAATTTAAGAGCTTCTGTTAATCTTTTATTTTAAACTACAGGAAAAATGTTTGTGTAATGAGAAGTTCACTGGGCATTTGATGAAGATGCCTTTTGGTCTGCACAAAGAAAATTGTACAAGTTGCGATATGAATATGTTTAATGAACAAACGCAGTCAAATTGTAGAGCTTGCTTGGAGTAAATCATAGAATCATAGAATGGTTTGGGATGTAAGGGACTTTTAATGGTAATCTAGTCCAACCCCCTTGCAGTGAGCAGGGACACCTTCAACTACACCAGGTTGCTCAGAGCCCTACCTAACCTGACTGAATGTTTCCAAGAATGGGGCATCTACCACCTCTCAGAGCAACCTGTGCCAGTGTTTCACCACTCTCACTGTAAACAATTTCTTCAGATACTAAATAATTCTTAACATATTAAAAGCAACTGACATTGTGCACTCAGTAAAGAAGATAATAATCAATATGCCTAATCGTAATGAAGGCTATTTCACCATTAGGGTTAAGATCATGAGCTCCTCTTGCTTGAACTAAAGGTCTAGGCCCATTAATTTGCAGAATTAGAAGACTGATTAACTTTGCAACCCATTCAGTTGGTGGTGATGGGAACTCATTCCTTAGAGATGAGGGTTCATCTCTAAAAACTTAGACCAAAACTTAGTCTCTGTGAAGAACTTAAATATCACAATTAATGTACAGATAGGCATGTACCTGTATATTTCTTAATAACTTTCTGTATTCTCAGAAGTGATATACTGCAAAAGGAGAGATTGTATTTTAATTTCATTAAACTGGCAATACAATTGTAGATATAGCAGATACAATATGTAAAATATATATAAAATGCATACAAAGCTTAAGGATGGTATCTGGGGTTGTTACTCCCCACAGGCAGGACTTTGAGCTTCTTGTTGAACTGCATGGGTTCCTGTCAGCCCATTTCTCCAGCTTGTTGAGGTCCCTCTGAATTGCAGCACAGCCTCTGCTGTATCAGATGCTCTCCCCAGATTTGTGCCATCAGCAAACTTGCTGAGGTGCACTCTGGCCCCTTCATCCAGGTCATGCAACAATGTGTTTGATAAAGTTTTCAACCATGTGAAACAATGGTTTTTTTCTTTAGATTTCCTTACAAATTTGTATATTTTTTAGATATTTATTTTAAGACAAACAAAATACATTAAAAAAAACAAACAAACAACATGGAAGACATGGAGACTTGTATTTGTTCATTTCACAGTGTTACAAACTCACTATTATGCCAAAAGAAACAAAGATTGTTGTCCTTACCATACAGAAATCAAAGTGAAGTAAAAGTTATGTGGTTCCATAATGACATGATGACATGATGTATTCATTGTTCAACTTCAGGATAGTGGATAGCCCATCTTCCAAAACAAAGGTGCAAGAGTCTTTTTCTTCATAATACAACCTTTCTCTACATATACACAGATATTTCCCATTGTGGAAAACATCTATAAAACAAAAAAAGAAAATAGGATCTGATGACTTAGCATGTCTTTTCGCTGCATTTTAAGGCGTTGATCATCATTATAGAAACAAAAATATATCGTGAGAAGTGAGATCTATTAAAAAAGAATTTAAGGATGGATAATAGGTACTACTTTTAGAGGAAAACAGTCTTGGAAAAAGGGATGAAAGAGGTGAGCAGAAACAGGACGTGTTATGAAAAGAGATTACATGTTAGTAGCAAGAAAGATAGACAGCTACATGATGGTTCGTTTCTGATACCAACAGAAGACAAAAGGAAAGTCTAAAGAGCTTTGTCCCCAGTAAGGGCAACTAATGGAATTTCAGAAATTTCTTCACCAAGATCAAAACTAGATCCTAATTTGATTTGATGTGACTTTCGTCAGAGGCCATATTCACTGATACATTCCAGCTTTTCTTCTTGATGGGTAGGACTGCATATAGGAATACTTTTTATTGTCATTGTAAGGCAGGCTAGTCAAAAAATACTACTGGTAGCTTCATTATTATCACTCATTTTGTACTAAGATGTACTGAAATGAGTTTATGTAAATATTCAACCTTCTCACCTTTTTCAAACTGAATATTAAACAATAAGACAAATTTAACACTCACCTACCCCTCAGATACAGCTCTATTAATCTTGCCATCTTCAATGGGATATACTGATTACAAATCAGATATGATTTTGGCTGAATGGGGAAAACTCTACAATTCTTCAGAGAAAGTTCCAATCCTTCATGTGAAATGTTCTTTGCAAGAATGAAATGAGGAGTCCAAGCCTTATAATCTGTAAGAGTTAAATGATTACATTTAAGTACTTTTTATTGTATATACCCTATGTTTTGTTAAAGAATCCCTTAGAATCTCCTACCAAGAGGAGAATCTCTTTTTCATTCTAGGTGTTAGAAGAATGTATATGCATAATCACTCCTCTAGAAAGTCTACAGTCACAATAGACTTGCATACAGATAACCAGCAAAGAAATGTCTTAAAAGCAAGGCATTTTGTATTTTATTTATTTTTATTCCTTCTTTAAATATTTCTGCAAACTATTTCCTGACATTATTTTCAGTATGAGTGTTTCACAGAAGCAAAGAAAGCATCAGCTCTTAGATAATCCTAAAAGAAGTCTTCCAAGGCAATGAAAATTTTACCATATTATCAATGGGTCTTTTTGCTTTGAAAAACTATTTGAACACTTCTCTTATTTTTGCATCATTCACATAATCCACCAATTATTTTAGATTGCGTATTGTCATTTTACTCCTTTCTATTGAGGTTTCCAGGGATTTTAAAAATCTTTAATAACATTTAATTAAAATGACAATAGTTAATTTAATTAGCATAAAGCTTAAAGTTAATGTATCAAAGAGGTATTGAAAGCATCGCATTTTAGCTGAGCATTTACATTTAAATAAGAGGGACAAATCCAAATGTTCTATGTTTCTCTCAGGTTGGAATACACTCAGAGCTGAGATCCCAAGACCTCAGGGCAGGAATTCAGACTTCCTGTCAGACAATGAAGGCATTAAAAAATCAAGAGGCCTTCCCTTTGGTGAGGGAAAATGTTCTTTAAGACCACTGAAGATACATACTATTGCATCTTTTTTTTTTTTTTTTTTTCTTTTTGTCCTGAAGAGCCTATTTCACTCTTACACTCGATTACAGTCTATATTTAGTCATAGACTTTCTTAGACATTGATTGCATCTCTAGTATAGCCTGAATCACTAGTCTTACTCCAAGCATGATGAACCCAAATGTGATTGCATTGAAACTCATTAAAACTAGAGAGGGCCACTTTTTTTTTTTGCATAATAAGCTCATGATTAAAGCATTTATCCCTCAGTCAGAAAAGGGAATGCCTGTAGAACACAATATCCACCACACCTCAGAATATATTGGAAAGAAGTATTTTCCTACTGAAGTTAAGTTTCTATTCACCCAGGACTCCAGTATCCATAGAGCCAGGAGAAAAGGTAGTAGATTAGGGCTGTGAAGCAAAAAAGATAGAAAAGTTCTTTTGTTCTGATTCCTCTTCTAGAATGCTACTGATTCCCAGCTGTTGTATTAAGGGTAAGAGTTTGGAGTTTGCCTGCCGGTGCCCCAAGGCCTTGCACTGAAGCAGTTTTGCAAAGTCAGTATTTGCCTGCTTCAGGGCCCCATTAAGGACTTGCACTGAGACTTTTTAAGAGTTAAAAAAAATTAATAGGTTTTATTTACTAAAGCAATGGATACAATAGATTCAGAATTGCCATTGATAAATGCATTAACTGCAAAATCAAGCTTGAGTTAGTGATTCCTGGGCAACATCAGACAATGTCAGAGGGGCAAGACTTTGTAGTAACACTAATATAAAATAGTGAGGCTAGAAAAAATTATGTCATATTGTGAAGGCACAATTCTTACCAAGAAGCATCCCTGTGTTGGGTGGAGAAAGAGGAGTACAGCCCACAGACCACCTCTGGTAGACTTTCAGTCTTCTCCTCTAGGAGTGATATTCCCCATGTTTTTTTAAACCCTGATCCCATCTGTCCCTTCCTTGTAGGTGATGTCTAGCATGATTTGGGTGGAGAGTTGAGTAACATAGTCATATATGTTGGGCATGTACTCCTTTAGAGTCGTTACAATACTTAGGGGTGTACACTTTAATATTATTTTTGCTATTAGTTAGGAAAAGTCTTCACTCAGACACTATAGCCTTAAATATCTGTGTTAAAGCTGCTTGCTTTTATTGGTTCAGCCGAAATGGGACTGTCTTATCTTCCCAAAACTCTCTCGTTCAGCCATTTGGCATGCCAGTTCAGTGGATCTCCACCCCCAGAGCTAGCATAATAATCTCCGTTATTCACAAATTAGATAACTTGGTTCCTCTGGCAACCATTGCTCATTTTATCCTCACAGTCTTTCTAGTTAACTTGATTAGCTTTTAGTTATATAGCCTATATATATACGTAAAAAATGTATATATACAACATGCACATACATAGAGATGCAAACCTTCAAAAACTCTCTTCAGTGTCTTGGATGATGTGTTCAGGTCTGTTCTTTCACTTCAGAAAGGATTAATCACAAGTGTAAAACTGTTAACAAAAATAATGATATATATGCAATAGCTTCTGCAGAAGGAATGGTTAAATAAACAGAGTTTCCAGTCTGGACAAACAGAAGACTATGAAGGTATATCTATAAAGTTATGAATGTCATGGAGGAAGTGAATAGAGAGAAATTGCTCTCTTTTTTAAAAACAAGTACTAGATATCACATTAATAATGCAGGTGGCAAGTTTAAAAGACACAGAAATGAGTACTTCCATGTGCAATGTGTAGTTAAATTACACAGCTCAGAGATGTAAATCCTAAAAGTTTATCTGGATTCAGAAAGGAATTAGGCAAAATCATGGAACAAAACCAACAGCTGTTCAATACAAATATAGGGAGCTGCGGGGGACTGGAAAGGTGTCCTGGGAAACAACCACTCAATACTTACCCTGCCCTTTACTCTTTTCTGATGTTCTTGCATTTTTTTATCAAGCACTTGAACTCTGCTACTGACAGAGTACTGGCCTAGATGAATATTTGATGTCACTGAGTTACTGTTTCTATGTTTTTAAATGTATTTCAAAATTGAGACACAAATTAACTTTACATATTATATTGTTCTTTTGCACCATGAATATGCACTAAAAATATGCAAATGTTTGTATATGATTATTTCTGTTTTAAACTAAATTATGTGGCACAGCCAGATCACCAAAAATAAGACTTCTACAATAACTTATCAAGTTGTATTAAAATGTATTTATATACTTATTTTAATATTTTGCATAATTTTTTTAAAAAATCTTTCTTAATATTAATCACTTCAAAGACGACTTAAAATACAATTTTACTTTAAGGTTCCAATTGGGCCATTTAATAATGACATTAACAAAACTAGTTAGGTATTTTGAATATGATATGAATGCTCAAGAAATAAAAGAATGAGATGGAGGTGAAGCACTATGTTCTTGTTACACTAGTTTATTCCTTTTTTTTTCCTAATTTTTCAGTTTCAGTCACACATATAGACATA
>JAVFHW010078144.1:41234-55531 GCA_032159205.1 Eurystomus glaucurus suahelicus | reverse complement strand
TGGGGGGGAGCACCCCTAGGTGCTGGCAGCCCTCACTGATTCCCCCCAAGGTGTGCAGCTTGACACACTGCAAGGCCACAAGCCCAGGCACGTGGGAGACACTGACCAAAGATAGAAGCTGGGACACAGCCCTGGCCCCATTTCTGCAGGCAGCTGTGCTCGATGTAGCCCCCATGTTGAGGAGGGGGCAGAGCCTGCACCTGGCATTTACACCCCTGCTCTTGGCCAGGGCTGTAGCCCACTGCCCGGCTGGCTCCCCCAGCATGCAGCCAGGAGCAAAGACCAGCTTCCCTGCTGCCAACTCTCTGCTTTACCAAGCGCCGGCTGCCCTCCCACCACACGCACACCCTGCCATCCAAGCACCCCCCAAGCAGCACACACGGGGCCATGGGTTGGGAACAGACATCCACAGCCAAAGCATGACTCATTGGCACTCAACACAGACCGCTAAGCCCTTGCTGCACAGGCTCGCTGCCTTGGCAGCTCTGCTGGGAGCCAGCTGAGGCTGCGTGTGCCTTGCGGGAAACAAACTGCTGAGCCCACCTCTGCCAAGCCCTTAATCCGGAGCAGCGATACTGGCAGGCCCCCGGGGGTGATGGCTGTGCCCCTAGCAAGGGCTGCTGGCCTCCACCGCTGCTCGTGGTAGGAAAACAATGCAAGAGTGTGGAAGAACTACAGCATTGCTGCCATTTGAAGATCAGCACCCACTGCCTTGCCATAGCTGGCACCCAAGTCCCTCCCACTGCTTCGGCCCCACTACAACCTAACAAAACACAGAGGGCTACATTCACACAAGTCCAGTTTAAGACATTTTTATTCCTCTGCATGTTACACTTAGTGTTTAAGAAAATACAGGATCCCTTTTAACATTCATACATTTTTACAAGGGAAAAATAGGTTTCTCTACGAGGGTGGTAATTAAGCTTGGGCATTCCCAGGCTGACTTCAGGAGGTCCTCGCCCCCCTTGGCTGCCAGGCCAACCCTCTCCGTTCCTGCCCCACACCATCACTGCCCCACGGTGCCTAGAGTCCAGGCTTGCAGAGCAGAGCTTGTGTCATCGCCTCAAGCTAAAAAAAAGTACAGTGCCCAAGTATTTCCAGTTCCACTTTCCAATAGCTCCTACACTGGATACTGCAAAGGAAGAGCAGGGAACAGGGACTGACCAGACTGCGCACACAAATATCTAAGAGACCCACTTTAGTGTGTGTGACTATCTGTAACAGGGAAACAGGTTAACGCCGTTTGCTAGAAATCTAAAGGAAATATAAATAAAGGGTTCCCCACACTCGTGCATAGTCACAAACAGCTACTGGACACCAGGCTCACACTGCCTCTGAGCGCTGCCACGTGGAGAAGGGAGGCAGCGAGGCAGAGCTACTATGAAGCTCAAGGCAAGAAATCCACACGCTTCACAAACAGATCACGCCTGCCCAGGCGCAGCCCCCCTGCTTGGGGCAATGCTGCGAGAGAGGTGGCAAGCAGCAGCTTTCACTTGGCAGGACACAGCTCTGTGCTGTGTCTGGGCCAAAGGCTTCCTAAGGGCAGCATCACCCATGTGGGTGACTTCTAGGATGCCACCATGTGCAAGAAATTCAGATTTAAACGTCACTATAGAAAGCAGATTGAAAAAAGCAGCTGCTGGGGTAAGACCTCTATGACCCTAGGTGGGCTGCTACCCAGAGGCAAAGCTGAGGGCCAGGAGGGAGTGAAAGGCTCACTAGACAAGGCTCTAGACAGCGAGGAGCTACCTCCCATTGGCAGGGCTGCAGCACATTGGCACTAGCAGCAGAAAACAAAACAGATGTTACAAAAGCTTCTTCCAAGCACCAGCGGACTCCACTTGGTTACTGCAGGGAGAGAGATGCACATGGAAAAGAAGTGATGCTCTAAGGCAGAGGCCTTTCTCTAGGGGACCTCACAGCTAAACACCCTCCGCTCTGGCTGCTGAGTCCCTCGCAACCTCCCTGCCCTTCCTGCTAACACCAGCTGCCTAAATACCTCCTGCCCGAGTCTTGCAGGCAAACCACACGCCAGCGCCCACCTTGCTCCGACTTTCCCCCGAGCACCAGGCCCCAGGGACACCCCATGCCCTTTCTGCTGCTGGCCTTTCTAAAGGGCCGGTGAAAGCTGTCCCAACCTCAGGCCTCGCACGGAGGGATATAAGGTATGAGCTGTACTGGAAGAGAATGGGGAGAAAGTGTCAACAAGAGACATCATCGATCCAAGTGGTTCAAACTCCAGTCCAAGCTGAGGGGCGGTTAGCTGGTACCGGGAGAGATTTCTGGGAACTCCTTATAGATCTCCAAGATGATCAGTTTGTCCATCTGGCACTGCTGGCTCTCCTCCTCCTCCCCCAGGATGCGCTGCAGGATGCCCTGCAGGTCGGAGAGGCGGTGCTGGTGCTGCAGATAGGGTGTGGAGCGGATGATGGCGTGCATCAGAGACAGATACTCCATCCTCAGCTGCCAAGTGGGAGGGGAGACAAAACACAGAGCACAATGAAAGATTTAAAGTGAGATAAACAAGCATGCCAGCCTCCATTACAGCATGAGCACAGGACAGCTGCTGCTGCACCACCAGCCTGAGTGACTCCAGAGGCATCTGCTTTTTCTTTGGGCTCATTAGGAGCTACGGGAAAACTCTGCTTTTCCCGCAGCAACCCAGTGCTGCTCTTCATCCACTCTCAAACATGTGCCCATCCCCTGCCTCTTGCCATACCAAAACAGAGATCCCTCCTACTTCTACTACTCACAGAAGGTCCCAGTTCCCAAAGGTCTCTGAACAGAAGGGTGCAGACCATCAGAAGCCTGGCAGATCTTTCTTCAAACACACTTTTCTACTGTTGTACGCTGGGCAGGATAAATCCTCTCTTCCTCCTTAGCCCCAAAGTTGATTTGAGCACCCAGAAGCGTTGTGCCCACCCCAGGACTCCACTCTTGCCTGCACTAGCAGGCCTCAGAAAGGGCCAGGAGAAACATCATTGCTTTGGGACTGTGCTCCCTTCCCCAGTGCCTATGGGTTAACTGTGAGCACCTTGTCTCCTGGGGAGAGATCAGCAATCTGCCGCACCAGGATGTCTATCAGGACCATCATGTCTGTGTGATAGAAGATGCTGGCCGTGTCCTTGCTGGCAAAGATGTCCTGCAGAAACTTCAGCACTGAGTGCGGTGGCTGAGGCTGATGCTTGAAGATACAAACTGGATCATCTGGAGGAGGGAGAGAGACTGTGCTAAGCCACACACTGCCCGTTGCCCCCTCCTCCACCTTCAGTGCAAACCCCTTTGTTAGACCCTACAGGCTTTGGCAAGGAGGCTCCCCTGGCCTTGGCCAGCCGCTCCCTGCCCGTGGCCAGCTTTTGTGCCAGCAGACTGTAGTGCCTTCCACAGAGCTGCGTAATCAGGATGGCAGCTCTGCAGGGTACCAAGCCGAGACCAAACTCATTAGCATTAGCATTAATTGTTGTTTATGTTTCACCTACCATCCCAGGTGACAGCTCATTAGTGCACTGCCTCTCAGTGCCTCCCCTTTTTGCTCAACAGCTACCACTCATTTTCTCCCTCGTTTATTAAGTCTGGTCCAGTGATCCCTCTGAAAAGCCCATCAGAGTCTGTACCAGAAACAAGCTTTCACCACAGAGACCAGGCTAGTACCATTCCCAAAGCAAGAAAAGAAACACTTCCAAGTTTAAATGAGCCGCCACATCCTGTTCTCTTCCAAAACACGTCCCTGCAGACCCCAAAAGGGGCTCTGGGACGCTGTAGCCCTCCCCAGAAATTGTCAGGAAGGCAGATAAAAGAGAAGAATCTTCATTAGGTTGTGCTCCCCCTTTTTCTTCCCCCAGCCCCTTGCAGTAAGGTGATCCCTGCAGGGAATCCAGCAGGGAAAGGGCTAAACAAAGGCTTTGGGAGGAGGCCAGACAGAAAAGCACTGAGATGCTGGCTGCCCTCATGCTGATATAGTTGTGGAGACGGTGATTTGCAACCCCAAAGAGAACTGAAGCCAGAGTAAGATGAGCTGCAAGCATCACAGGATGAGTTATTTACCAGCAAATCATCAAAATGAATCTCAGGCAGCAAAGCCCCTGTGCTCCAGAAGGTATTAGAAAGCACAATAGTGGCATGCAGCACAGGCAGGAATACCTGGCACCGCTCTTCCTGCGGAGATCTCCAGCTTTCTAGCAATCTGCTTTGCAAAAGCTCTACACATACAGCGGATTTCACTCTATGCCTGGAGCAGACACAAAGCTAACCCTCTGCCAGCAATTCTGAAATGGGAAGTTCCACTCTAAGCAGCATTTCAGAAGGCAAGACCTCCCTCTGGATCTGTCTCCCCAGGCAGATGATTGCCAGCATAGGCAGAGGTTTGTGTTCCAGTGCTGATGGAGTTCTGTCTGTACAAGGACAGGAGTGGCCCAGGATCAGCTTTCCTCCCAGACAAGAGCTTGCCTACATTGCAGCTGGCCACACCATGAGATGGGGCCAATCTGACCCAGAAGTACATGGAAACGGGAGCTCCTCTCTTCCTAGATGCCATCAGCATCACTTTTTTCTTTGTGCAGCTCCATCCTCAGCGATGTGGCCTGTCACCCTCACCAAACTCACCAGGAAGCAGCACCTCCTGCCTGAGCTGGCAGCTCCCCAGCTACCTGCACTCCCGACACATCCCACCTCTCAACCAGCACTGGGCTCATCTCCCATAGCTGCACCCCCTTAGCAATGCCATTAGCACAGCCACAAACACTCACCTCCCCTGTTCAGCAGCAGCAGCAGCTTCTCTGTGAAAGTCTTGACATTCAAGTGCTTGCTTATCGTAGTCATGATCACACTGTGTTCTGGAACTAAGGAAGAAACCTGTTCAGCACATCTCTTTGTTTCATAGAATCATAGAACGTATTGGGTTGGAAGGGACCTCTAACGGCCATCTAGTCCAACCCTCCTACAATAAGCAGGGACATCTCTAACTAGGGCAGGTTGCTCAGAGCCCCATCAAGCCTGGCCTTGAATGTCTCCAGGGATGGGGCCTCCACCACCTCTCTGGGCAACCTGTTCCAGTGCTCAACCACACATATTGAACTTTTTCCTAATGGCCAACCTAAATCTACCCTTTTATAGCTTAAAAGCATTAACCCTTGTCCTGTCACTAGAAACCCTTGTGAAGAGATGCTCCCCTGCCTTCCTATGGGCCCCTTGCAGGTATTGGAAGGTATTGGTTTCCTGAAGGCCATGGTAGTAAGAAAAATAGTGGAGGGCTCCTATTTCACATCAGTCCTCAGGGGAGCTTTGGGGAACCACAGTCTATCAGGGCTATGGAAAGTTTCAGGCCCACAAGAGTTTGTGGGCAGGGAAAGTGAAGGTGAAATAAATCCGGAAACAATGCAGGAAGCACGTGGGTCTTCATGCTTTCTATGTGCATCTGATTCACATGTCGGCTCCAGCCCCACCAGCCAAATACTGTCAAACACTTACAAAGGCTTTATCTTGTCAAAACATTACCTCTGCTCACAACCAAGCCAAGTGACTCTGCTATCATCTGACTTCATATTGGCAGTGCCCTGCTAGAATTGATTGCCTTGCAAGCTCTCATAAGAAGGGATGACCAGGCCCCAGGAGCATCCCCAGGGAAAAGCTGCTCTTCCCAGCACTTGGCACCAGGCTGTGCAAGGGTAGGGGCCGAAGATTCACTGGGGAAATGTCCCCTAGCCTACTTTAGGGGTGATTTGCTGTAACTAAAATATGCTCACTCTAGCAGAGCTTATGCACAAGTGTGAACGTGCACAGTCAGAAGCATCCGAGCAGCAGAGTGTGGCTATTTCTGTGGCACAGGGTTGGCAACCCTGTAATATTTCACAGGCTGTGAAGTGTTTTAGGGTCCTTTGCATTGAAGGCTATCACTATAACAGGCTTTTAGAAGAGTTTTTGAACTACTGCTGCACCACCCAACTGTATGATAATGTATCTCGCAGACAGAGGAATTTAAAAAAAGTTCAATTCACTAATAAGCAATCTGAACATCATTTAACATGTTCTTAGCGTCAGAGAACAAGTCACTGCTCTCGGCTACACCCCAGGCAGGCAATAATCCCCCAGAAACATGCTGCCTGTCGTGCATTATTGCCTAATTACTGCAGCCAGGAAGTGTATGGGCAAGTGTGAGAAGGGGTAATGAATGAAAGCAGCAGAGATATACTTAATCAGTCTCTGTGCAATCAACTTTCACATGAAATTAGAAACTTTCACATAAATTTTAATGAAGTGCAACTCAAAATAACAGGTAAATTACTGGACACGTTCTTGCTACTTTATCCTCCTCTCTCCGTGAAGCCAAGGATAAAGCCATGAAGCAGAACAAGAGGAAGTAATTAAAGACAATTGGAGCAACAGGAGATTTTGGGTTAAGGAGCTGCCTCCCTTAGCAGGACCTGGGACCACTTTCTAATCTTCCAACAACAGGCTTCAGAACTCACAGGCAGCGGAAGGGCAAATGCCCCTCTCTAGGGACCAGACCTATTGTCTGTCACAGAGCTCAGCAGGGTAGGGAGGACAGAGAACAAGGGCAATCAGGAGAGAGCTCAGCTCAGGCCGATGTTGAAGAGCCTGGCCCCAACACACGGGCATTGAATGAGCTTCAAGTGGTGCAGGCAGGTAAGCAGAAGGTTTGTCAAGACCTACAGTAGGGAGAGGACTTTCTTTCTGGACTGGTACCAAGAAATGCCTGCTGAAGCATTTTTTCTCTCAGATCAGCCGTGCCTACAAGTTAACCCCACTCATGTTCTGCAAGTACAGCCTAGCAACTGCTTTGATCCAGGCAGTGTGGAAGTACAGAGAGAAATCCACTGGGCTTCACAGAGCTGCTGTGCCCTAGAGGGTCAGCTGGTTGGACGTGGGCTCTCAGACTGTTTTTTCCTCTTGGGTTTTGCACAACGTTTAAACATAGTGTATTGCCAGAGGCTAGGGGAGCTGGAGAGGTTATCACAGCACCATGAAGACCCAGTGAGATTTTTTCATCCCTGTTCTTCATGCCCACACCACTGAAACCCTGCCAAGGCAGAGCAACACCAAACCGACCTGGAATGTGGAGATTGAAAGCCAGAAGGACATTGACAAATAAGTCAGGCAGCTGGTCGGTGGTGTCTGAGGGCAGCCCATCCTCAATCACATCCAGCAGGAACTGCACAAACTGAGAGTTGAGATGTTCTGTGCAAAGAGAAAGAGAGCATTTACAGCACAGTGAAAGTAAACCAAACAAGGGACCAAGCAAGCCACTTCTCTGTGCTTTTGTGCTTAAAAACCATTAGTGGAGTGCCAGTGTCAATCTCCAGGGAATTAACAACCCTGCAAGTGGATTAGCCAGACCACTGAAGTGTCTTTGTGAGATAGACAAGTGGCTCAGAGAACTATCCGCAGTGCAGGGGAATGCTGAAAGTTGGTCCCCCACCGGCAGTTTTTTGGAGTAAATAAAACACCAAATCCTACTCGAGTTGTTGCTGCAGCATCACCACTGCCAATGAAGGCTTCAGGTAGGAAGAGATTTGTATTCTTGACCAATGGTTTAATCCATCTATTAAAAAAAAGTAATCATCCAGATCGTTAGTAACAACCCATTTTTCAATTTAGCTATTAGGAAAGCTCAGGAGCTCAGGCAAATAAGTCTACCTGCAGGAAATAATTGCCAGGGTGACACAAGGAGTGAAAAGCAGGAGGTGTGGAGGCTTATTCCACAGTCTCTACTGCACCAGCTTAAATCTTGTATGTGTTTAGTGGGGTGTTAAGGTGAAGCTGCTAAGGAGATGCTTACAAAAATCTCTGCTGCATTTCTAGGAAAGCTGAGCCTAGAGTTTCCCAAATATGGGGAGCACAACATAGCCTGGAGAAGCAGGGAGACAGGACTTTCTGGCTGAAGGTTGGAATGAAAGGACAGAGGATAAAACAGACAGATATGGCACAATGTTTGCACTTCCTTACTGACTGCAATACCCTTAATCATCTCCACTTTTCCCAAGAGCCTGAAATACACAGGGCTGCACCATCCTGTTAAAAGGGAGACCAGGAAGAGGCCGCATTATGCAGCTGACGGCTTTTGTGGACATTCTTGGAGTCATTGGGGATCTCGGGCCCATCAACAGACAGAACATCTCTGAGGCAAGTCAGAGGTGTGTGCTCTCACACAGGGCAGAGGTAAAAAAAATCCTGCTTAGTCACAGAGACGGGCAAATCTACCTCTTCAGCAGCATGGCATCAGTCCTCCCCTGCTCCAGCCCAGAGTTCTGCTGGTCTCTCTGGAAACCTGGCATCTCAGCCCAGTGTTTCAGCAGCCAGACTCTACTGATAAAGAGCAGACCCTACTCTTGCTGGGCTTTCCCCTAGCTATCCCCACACTGGCCACCAGGAAAGGTCCCTTCCTTGTGTCTGCTGGTACGCCTCAGATGTCCCACCATCAGCTCTGCTGTCCTACCAAGCCACAAGCATAACCTGCCCTTACCATAGTGATGATATGGAAGGGGCTCCCCCATGGAGAACATCATCGCCAGCACCAGTGCAGAGTAGCACATCTTTTGATGATCTGCAAGATAAAGGTCCTGCCATTAGCTCTTCTGAGGATGTCAAACATTGTTCCCCAGCTGAAGCTGGGAAGTCACACATTTAATATAGATATTTAACACTGATTAGACTGCTCCTCGTTCCTGTATTTACTAAGGTATAAGGGTGTTTTTCCCTCTGTTTAAGCACACCACACGCCTTCTGTGCCACGTATTTCCAAAGCAATTTAAAAAATAATCACAACAAGAATTCTCTATATTTTCCCCCTCCACTTAAGAGGATCTGGGAAAACTTGATCTGAATAATTAAAAACCTCCCCTGCACAGTCCGAGGACACATCCCATAGTTATGTAATTACTGAACCCAGAAAAAGCATCCATCTGGCCACCTTGAAATACTGCCTGTTCCAACCAACACCACCCCCGGACAGCTCTGTTGCTTGTTACCATCTCTGCACTGCTCTACTTTCGCTACCTCAGCTCTGCCTGGAGGTATAAAAGGTCTCTGGGGAGACCAGACCATGGCTCATGACTCGGGCTGTGCATCTGCCCACCTCCCAGGCCACACGCGTCTCCAGCATTAATACGTCCCCCAGCCTGCTAGTCCAACACAATTTTTGCTGGCAGCAGCTATACGTGAATGCTCCACAGAACCACAGCTGGTGCCTCTCCTGAATTTTAATTAACGGATACACCTCAACAGATATTTGCAGAAGAAAAAAGTCATGGATAGGATCTGTGTTATCATCACATGTAGCCTCTGGCCAGTTCAGCAAGTCTGAAGATGATAGGAAAAGGACTATTATAAAGTAGGTTACCACACATACCGGCTAAATAAAGTTCAACCACCTCTGCCAGAAAGAGCCTAGGGGCACTCCTTACAAGGAAACCGAGGGTGTATTTATAAAAAATTTGTTAGAGGAGAAAAAGGCCGCTTCAATGCACGATGCTTCTCTCAACAGTACTGCTTCCCTGCACAATACACACTAGTTCCAGTACCCTCTCCAAACCCTTTACCCCAAACCAACATTTCACTCCTCTATGCACAAATCGATCCATCTCTAAGCACCTGCACCCTGCAGTCTGGTTTTGACTGCACAGGCTGATGCCTTCACTGTC
Source organism: Eurystomus glaucurus suahelicus (assembly GCA_032159205.1). Taxonomy (NCBI): domain Eukaryota; kingdom Metazoa; phylum Chordata; class Aves; order Coraciiformes; family Coraciidae; genus Eurystomus; species Eurystomus glaucurus. The sequence continues at coordinate 45,875 of JAVFHW010078144.1, read as the reverse complement.
ACTGTGTACTCCTGGACTTGGCCAAAGGACTTGCAACACTTGGCAGCTCTCAGATTTACTGTTAGCATGGGGGAAAAAATGCCAGCAAGTCATTCGAGCCTCATGTCCCTGGAAAAGCAGCTCTGTGAGCAAAGCCTTGACAAACAAAGAACAAAGATTGTCAGAGCTCCACAAGATGCCTGAGTTTTCAAATAGCAAATACTTTGAGTAAAAATAGACCATTTGGGGCTTAAGCAGAGATACTACAGCATTAACAAGATTAAGAGTTTGTAGGAGAGCACTCTAGACCATGTGGCAGCAAAGGAAAGCTGGAAACTGCTTTTTACTCTTGGTAAACAGAGAAGGAGGATATTCAATAACTTTAATATAATTCATACTTATATAAAAGAAGCTCTCAGCTATAAGGTGTCAGTGATGCCAAAGCTCACTGTAGCAGAAAAGGAATCTGACAAACTGTTCACCACATGATCACTTCGTTCTTTCCTCCATGGCTTCAGGAGTTGAGTATCAGAGGCAGATACTGCGGTAGGTAGACAGGGGGACCTGCTGTTCCTGTGTTCCTGGCAAGGCTTTTATGAGCAAAACATTTTCTCTCATCACATCAGTAGCAACAGAATAGTGATCTGAGAACCAGAAGCCAGTGATAAACACGTGGTTGTAACAAATATTGAGGAAAGGATTAATTAGAGATGGGAAGGGGGAGGGTAGTTGTACACATCTTTGGCCCATCTGCCATGCACTGATGTCCATTCATCTCGGTTGACAGCAGATTCCACTACTGGGTGCCTAATCTTGTGGTATTGTCTAAGGAAGCCGAATCAAAGGGTGCTGAAACCAGTCAGAAAGCTGCACTCAGGACAAATCCAGATTAACCTGGTGCACTGGCTCAGCACAGAATCTAAAAGCGTTTGGAGTGTCCCAGCTGCAGCAAGACTCATCTAAGACTCACCATGCTGAAGAAGAGAGTAATTGCCAGACAAAGCACAGCTTTGTTTTTTCTTCTCCTTCCAGAGCAGCACCAGTGGCTGCAAGAAGGTAAATAGTATTAATAAAACTCTCCTGAAGCAGAAGGACTCTGCTGATGATGGACTGATAAGCATCACTCAAGTGGCCGTGAAGGGCAGGAGAGATGCTGCTGTTTGCTCACCAGTCTGCATTTCCAAAGCCTGCTGAGGGTACTGGTAAGAATGCTGCTATTACATACGAATGGTATTGCTCAGAGGCCTTCAAAGACCTTGCTTCCAACCTCTAAACACAGCAGTGCAAAATCTAGGCACTAGGAGCAGACACAACTGTCTACAACTGAAAAGAGCTTGAGAACTGACTTGCATATATGCTGAGCTGCAACAAGGGAGAAAGTCACAATTACAGACTGGATGATCCCTGTTTTCTTTGGAATTGTTCTGGCTAATTCTGCCTCACTGTGGCTTATTATAAGCTCTTCTAACACTGATAGATGTGCAGGCCAGCCACAGAGGGAAGTGGCCATCCAGAAGCAATAAGACCCAAGCATCTGGCAGAAGAGCTGGCCAGCAGCCAACACGCCTGCATCAGCCCCAGGGTGAAGTGCCTTCTCATCAAAGGCACCCAGCATCCATGAACAGAGCTTCTGCCTCCTCTGCTCTTCAGTAACAAGCCAAGAGGGATCCCACAGAGCCACTGCAGCCAGTTCAATGTTCCCCAGTTGCTTAGTGCTGGCACAGATTGCTCTGGCCCCTGCCATTTGCAGAAGGGATTAGCTACTCCACAGCATGTCACGGATCAGCTGCTATTCCCCAGATTTTAGTACCAAAATAAGCTCAAGTCATTCTAGGATTCAAGGTCATGTTTTCACACAAGGTAACCCTTGCCATTTGCTGGCAGGACAGGGAGCAGTACGCACCAGAATGGCAGGAGAGAACTACTAATGCCCTAAAACACCTCTGAAGGACAGACATGTTTGGGTTGAGGATGGTTACTTCTCTGTGAAGGCCAAGAACACTGGATGCCACAAAGATGACATTTGCACAAGCGCCTGCCATGAGCTTAGCATGAGGAAGGCTGCACAGGATGAGGGCATTGCTTTGGGAGGCTCCTGTAACCAAAAATGGTCTATCAGCAAAGGAAGAGCAGCTTTTCACCCTTGGACTACATTGCCTATGCAAGGAGGGGAAAAACCCCTTACCTTGAGTTGAAGGTAGAGAAAGAAGAGATGCTGCAGACGGGCAGTTTAGAGGACACAGAAGAGCCACTTTTCACCCAATTCCACTGCAATGCTTTTTAGGCTCCCAAAGCACAGCTAACACTTGCTAGGAGATAGGTCTGCCTCAACCAGAAATGCTACATGGAGATCAGCAATGATCTGCAGAAGTCGCTCAGGTCAGAGCTTGATGCTCCATCACCTTAGGCTGAGTGAGCTGTGCTTCTGGGATGACGGAACTCCTGGTAAAATGCCCTGGACAGCAATGCTGTGACCAGGCAAGGAGTAATCAGGGCGACCAGCCCACCCTGCCTGCACAAAGGCAGCTCGGGAAACAGAGCAGGAGACTGAAGCCTGTTTGGGTATGGTGCAGAAGATGCTCAACTGGAGACAATCTTTATGAAGTAGTGATGGATGCACGACAAAGTTTATTTCTGGCAGCACAAAATCGGGAGCAATGTTGCCACAGAAGCATAGTCATAGTTCCGTAACCAAGTATTATTTGCTTCTTGGGCAGTAAAACCTCTGCCTAGAGAAGCAGCTTCTCACGCACAACCAGATAAAACACTGAGAGTGTGATACATTCAGTGCACAGAATTGATAAGCAGTGGTAGCACAAAGAGAAAGCGTAGCCAACACAGCCCTAATGATCTTGGTCCCAGACCACAGCACCAGTGCTTTGCTCTGCCCTGAGCTGAAACACGATTTTTCGGGTGGTCCCTACCTTTAAAATGCCCGCGCTTCAAAGTGCCTAAGCAAAGACGAGTGCAAAGCCTTCTGCAACAGGCCTGATTTTCACCTCTCGTACCCCTTTCCAGACATCAGATTAGCCCTGGTAGCTCTATCCACCACAGAGTCAGGTTGGTACAGTCTGTGGTGGGATGCTGGGGACAGGGACAACCATTATGCACATCCAAGGTGGTTATCTTGGACATTTACTTGGCTCACATGAAATGGATGTGGTGGTCCCTGTTCTGCACAGATCTATCAACCCCTACACAGTCTCATCACTAAATCCACAGCTCCGTGACACCTGCAGCAAACCAAGAGGCTACAGACTGCTATCAGGGCAGAAGGCTCCCAACACTGGGGCTCTTTGATTTGATCAACCTGGTCACCCAACAGCTACTTTAATTGTTGTACAGTGATGGAAGAAAGTCCCTTCCTTGAACTGGCACACACCTCATTCACCAGCAAAAAAACACTGCAAAGATCTGGTGTAGAATGCTGAGAAAAACTGCTTGTAAGAAGCTGCAAAGATCTTCCTTGAGATGGGCAATTGTCTCTTGTCAGTATCATGAAACAAAACTGGAACTGCTCAAAAAGTGCATTAAGACATCCACAAGAAGTGATGCAGATCATTAATGGCACGTCCAAGAGCTAGAGTATCTGGCACTGCTGGACTGAAACATTGCCTCCTGTGAATTCTCCACTTACAGCTCTAATAACCTGAACACCTTTAAAAACAAACACCACTCTCCCCAGAGCACTGGGCACATAGAACAGCCAGACAATGAGGGACCACCAGTGTTGCTGTAAATCATCTAATGGAAAGACATGTTCCTGAGGACCTGGGCAGAGAATCTCTGGCTCACCTTGTGTGTGAGTCTGCATGTCCCGGGCCAGCTCCATCGGCAGCACAGAGTTTACAAGCATTGAGATGACTGCAGCATCCAAGTTGCACATGGCTCCAAAGCACTTCAACAGCAGCAGCCGCAAGGGGACCCTGTGCTCCTGCAAAAACCGATTTATTAGATTAAATGGCATTTGGGGTGAGGGCCCACTCTAAGGCAGAGACAGAACTGGCTAGAAGTTCCTGCTGTTGGGAAGCCACAGACCGTCTGCCATGGTGACAGTGAACCCAGGAGCTCTACTAGCTTTTAACCACAGCACAGGAGTTTAGGAGAATGTTCACAACTGGGCTGGCTACATGTTGTTGGCACATGTGGTCAGAAAGCATGCAGCAGCCAGAGCTCAGATCTGAAATGCTCTACTTCATCCACTAAATATGATACAAACCAACAACGTATACCTGTCCCCAGCAAACAGGGCTTTAATTTGCTGGGTAGCCAGGATTCTCTGAGCGCACCAAGGCTTTGTCAACACTGCCCTGAAGGATGTTTCCTGACAACACAGTATTTGTAAACCCTCTTCAGCATGTGATGGTTAATGAACAGGATGGGAGCAGCCTCTCCACTGTGAAGCTGTTGAGTTTGTGCTGGGAGCAGAGGTATAACCAGAAAAGCTTTGGGACATGCAGGGATTCCAGCAAAGATCATAGAATCATAGAATGTACTGGGTCGCAAGGGACCTCCAAAGGCCATCTAGCCCAATCCCCCTGCAATAAGCAGGGACATCTCTACCTAGGTCAGGTTGCTCAGAGCCCCATCAAGCCTGGCCTTGAATGTCTCCAGGGATGGGGCCTCCACCACCTCCCTGGGCAACCTGTTCCTGTGCTCAAC
>JAVFHW010078144.1:21423-40456 GCA_032159205.1 Eurystomus glaucurus suahelicus | reverse complement strand
TTAAAACCATTACCCCTTGTCCTGTTGCTACAAACCCTTGAGAACAGATCCTTCCCTGCCTTCCTATGGGCCCCTTTCAGGTATTGGAAGGTCGCTATAAGGTCCCCCCTGGAGCCTTCTCTTCTCCATGCTGAACAGCCCCAACTCTCTCAGCCTGTCTTCACAGGAGAGGTGCTCCAGCCCTCTGATCATTTTCATGGCTCTCCTCTGGACACGCTCCAACAGGTCCATGTCCTTCTTGTGCTGGGGGCTCCAGAGCTGGATGCAATACTCCAGGTGAGGTCTCACCAGGGCAGAGTAGAGCGGCAGAATCACCTCTCTCGATCTGCTGGCCACGCTTCTTTTGATGCAGCCCAGGATGCGATTGGCCTTCTGGGCTGCCATTGTGCATTGGTGGCTCATGTCCAGCTTTTCATCTACCAGCACCCCCAAGTCTTTTTCCACAGGGCTGCTCTCTAGCATGTCCTCTCCCAGCCTGTATTGATAATGCTGGCTGCCCCGGCCCAGGTGCAGGACCCTGCACTTTGCCTTGTTGAACCTCATGAGGTTCACCTGGGCCCACCTTTCCAGTCTGTCCAGGTCCCTCGGGATGGCATCCCGTCCCTCCAGCAGATCAACTGCACCACCCAGCTTGGTGTCATCAGCAGACTTGCTGAGGGTGCACTCAGTGCCACTGTCAATATCATTAAGGAAGATATTAAACAAAACTGGTCCTAGTATGGATGATGCTCAACTTGCAGCTGCCACGTAGGAGCTCTGGTGCTGGGGTAACATTTATACTCCCGCATCAACCAACAGCTCCAGCGTTCAGAGAACAGAAGTAAGCCAAGCCCTGGCACTGGGCACAACAGCAGCCAGGGCAGAAGATTCAGCTGCTCTCTACCTGGCCAGGCGTCCTTGAAATCCTGGCCAGAGCAGAGCAGCAGCAAAAACCAGCAGGGTCCATTTCGCCCAGTCTGCCTTCCCACTGCTCCCAGATACGCTACAGCTTGCTGATGCTGAGCTCTGGGCTCAGACACAGAAGTGCCAGATGCAAACTAAATGCCACAAGACTTGACGTGCTGTAGCTGGGGACTTAGGGACAAGATGGCAATGAGCTTCCAAACCCCACAGAATCCTACAACTGCACGTTCCAGGAAGGAGAGGGACAAAGCAGCACCACATAGGCATTGAAGGCAAAACTTCCATTTCTTCCTCTGAATACTGATTTCCTTCCTCACTCCCAAGGCTTCTACTTGCAACCTACTTTCCTAAGCCAAGCTATTTGCTAATGCACAGAAGTGCATTGATTAAAAGAGGAGCAGTCACAGCCTGTCAGCTCTCCCAAGACATCCTTGGAAATCCTTCCCCTAGATATTAGCAGTGCCGATTCTGTCCCTCAATGGAGCTGATAAAAGCAGCAGGCTCTACCCATCACGGTGATAGCTACTGCTTCGAAGTCTGCAGCATCCTCTGCTCTTCCATATGACTTGCATGCACAGCACTGACATCAGCCAGCACAAAAGGGCTGTGCTGCAACTCCATCTAGTTCACAGAACTGTCCTACCTAGGGGGAACATCTTGCAAGAATTAATCATAGCAACTCTGCTCTTTTGCATCTTCAGGGAAACCTCAAAACCAGGTTATTTGATGCATTCTGCCACCTTACCATCTGATAATACGCCACGAGGGACAGGACAGATTCAAACTCATTCTTCTTGCACATTTTCTTGCAAACTTCTGGGTCTGCATCTGTCTGGAAGCAGGAATGAACAGGTCAGCCCAGTGGCACATCAAAGCAGCAAAGGGGACCTTGAGGGAGGCCAGCCACTTTCTGCTCTCAGCAGCCCCAACCCAACCACCTCACAAAAACTGAAGGCAGAGCACAAAGACAACTCAAAAGCCGCCACCCTGCAGATTCTGCATCGAGGTGAATTCTTGAGAAACATCTCTGCCATATAGCACGTCTTGGACTGAAAACATCTAAAAAAACCCATGACCTGAGCAGCACCTTGATGAGTGCATCGTGCAGTTACACAGGGCAGCTCCAGCACCGTTCCACCCCGAGAAGTACATCTCCCACCCCTCAATTATGAGGAAATGGTTGCACAAAATCCCCCTTTGCCTTGCCCTGAAGGCCCGCAGCGAGGTGGCACAGGCCATAGGTTGAGTGACAAAGACATGGGCATTTATTACTCAAAAGAAGTCTCTGTTCTGCTTATGTCGGAGCTGGAGAGGAGTACAAAATAGGTGCCAGAGCATGACTTGTAACACAGACCATGTCACTGCACTGAGCAGCAGCTCCCGCACCACCATGCTCAGATGTGGTGAGGTACTTTGTACTTGCTCGCACAAAGAGTGTTGAAGCTCAGTTTCAAGACAATCAAAGAGTTTTCTTCACATTTGATGGGCCTTGCCCCACAGGTACTTCCCAGCCACTGAGAATGTTTTAAATAGAAGACATTTAAAACAGGCCTAGGAGTGCAGCAACACTTCTAGAAAACTTCTAGGTTTGCTGCGGGATGATGGTTTTTACTTTTTGAGGTGAGGGTTTGTATTCTCCTGTGATAGGTAAACACCACAGCTACCACGAGGGACAGTTCTATAACTCTTTTCAGAACAGCTTTGTAAGGTGGAGTGAAAGGCAGCTCAAGAGAGCAGAAGACCACACGCAGCAGGGCTGTGGTAAGGGATGCACAAGGAACCTATGCCCTCCAGAACAGCAGATCCAGTGGCACAGGGACGAAGGCCATCAAAAAAAAAATGAACTTCACTGAGACTGTCTGCGCTGCCTATAAAGAGAGAAATTTACTCACCAGGATGCGAAGCAGCTCCTCTAGGTAGCAGCAGATGACATTCTCATCCTCGTAGAGTGCCCAGCTGCGCTGCTGAGCATCGTCCTTGTGCCTGGCCAGATCCGCGAAGATCACCTCCAGCCGCTGCTCATCGTGGCAGATCTGTCCCGAGGGCAGCCCCGCACTCAGGTTCTGCACGATAGCAAAACCACTGGTTAGTGGGGTCCTGACAGCTAGCTGTTGTTTGGGTGCCTGTTTCCCCTAATCTTTGTCTAGTGACTGACAGCTGACCTCATTAAGTCAAGAGCTGGCAGCAAAAAGACAGCAAGTTTGAGACACACGCTATTTCAGCTCTCATACTTTTGGGACCTCTACCTACCTCCTTTCCTCACACAGCTAATGCACTGAATGAATTAAAATAGGTGCCAAAACTGGTGCACGGACAGAAAGTCTTTAAATCCAAGCTGCCACCATCCCACTGGAGCATTAGCGGTCTTCTGAGGATGTTGACGAACCCAAGAAACCTCACTCACACAAAGCTACACTCCTTTTTCTTGCTGCTTTTAGTAACCTAGGGCTGACCCAGGCAAACCAACATTCCCGAAGCCGTGGGAATTTGTACCTGAGTCTCTCCTAGATCTCACAATTGTACCCTCTTAGCCCATATGCACACCACAAACTTCCCCACTTCCCTTCACAACAAACCAGAGAGTGTTTGCAGAATACCACCGGCTGCCTGCCTGCCTGGGGAGAGCAAATACTGGGTAAGAAGAATGCCCATTTCCTGTAAGAGGGGAAGTTAAGGCAAGAAGCCAACTCAGATGACCACAGCCCTCTGCACATTTCAACACATTTAAAGGAAAACCCAAAACGCTTGGCCACAGTACTACACTGAGTGCCAGCTAAACCCTCACTCACCCTTCCCACAAGGTAGCTGAACACACTACATCTTTCAGAAAGGCAGCCCCATGCGCCAAGAGCATGGGGCAATCCACCCTCAGTGAACCCAAAGGCACTCTATTACCTCCCCACAAAACAAGTAAAACACTGGTTTCCTTCTGAACACCTGCCTGAGCTCGCACCCAGAAGCCCTTCAGAAGACACGCTGTAGACTCCGAAAATCATCCTGAGGATGGGGAAAGCCAAAGCAGCCCGGCACAGGCCAGGACCACTGCCAGGCAGCAGCTGAGCACAACCCCAGGCTCACCCCCAGTAAAGCAGATGTGTCCCAGGACACAAGCTCACCATGCTGCACAACTACCTACAGGAAGGAGAAGTTCCCTTCACTGCTCGCTCCCTCCAGCCTGAAAGGGACAGATCTTCCTTTAATTCTTGACTTGGGAGCAAACACTTGCATGGTACTACATGCCAACTGCTCAATACTAGGTTTGCCATCTTCTGCAGCAAAGACAAGAATCAATTCATCTTGGGTTGCTTTGGTTCTGCTTTCTTCCAAACACCAGAGCTCAACCACCATTCTCAGCAGCTCTGAACCTTGTAGCTACAATGCAGACTAACTCAGCAAATCTTACTGCACACGCTCCTTTCTCCAATTGCTGTCATCTGTACCTCCACCACTTCTACCTCATACATAACCCTTGCTGTGAAGGCTTCACTCAGTTGTCTTTTCTACACTTTTCCTAACTTTTGAGAAAGACAAGGGAATAGTCAGGCAGCTGTTAACCTGCCCCAACAGCTGCCGTGGTCTGCAACTTAGGAAAACCCTCTAGTAGCTAAATCTATCATATGAACTACCTCATTTCCTGACAGCCGGGCAAGAAAGGGGGACCAGCACATGGAACTGGGCTGATTACAGGCAACGAGCCCAGGCACGTTAAGAGAGGTAAGGACTAATTTGCAGAAGAACTTAAATTATATATGAAAGGGTTTGGGAGCAGTGACAACAAGCAGCAGGAGATCACCAGGAAGGAAACAGAGCTGAGAAATTCAAACACCAGGGAAAACCCACTCACTGAAACCAAGCCCTTCATTTTTTTATTAAGCCGTCTTACAGTGTGCAGTGACAAGTCACCACTGTTCAGTGTGAAAAGGCCTTTACTGCAATACCAGCCTGGAAACCTGAAGAAGGCTTAGTCCTGTCCTAGCACAGCTCCTTCCAACAAGCCAGCTGTGCGGCCAGGGACAGCAAGCCTTTAAAGCAGATCTTCACGTTACAAGCAGAGCAGAACAATTTTGTACAGAGACACGGCCCCACGTCTCGTGTCAGTGGCGACGCACACACACCACCAGAACACCGGACTGGCAGGGCAGGAGCAGCACCCTTCCCGCACACCTTCAACCCTCCAGCCCTTTCTGGGAAAACCACTCCAGGTTTAACAGCAATATCTCACCTGCTTTATTAGAGACAGAATTGTTAGTGATTTGCCTCTGGGTGTCTGGGGTGTGAACTAACTAGGACTTAATTCAGTGCTTCAATTCAATTAATTACAAAATTTTTGCCAGACAGGTAACAAAGGAAGGATCATGCTGGTTTAACACAAGCCTGGGTACACGCTTAAAATTTTGGGAAGCTGTGGAATGTGCAGCAGAAAACCAGGTAACCAGCTGTGAGAGAGGACGGCAGCTTTCAGGAGCTGAGCATGAATGCAAGGGAACCTCCCGCTGAATGGTGTCTTATCACAGAAGCAAATACATTAGTCAAAAGACTCAGCTTGCTCTTTCCATCTCCTCCCCTTTTTAGGAGGGCCTACAACACTGAAGTGTCACCTGCCTGTCCTCATGTATCCCAGCTGCCTGGGAGAGGGTTCTCCATTTACTTACCTTACTCACATCCTCCTTGTCAGAGTAGTGCAGGGCTGGTCCTACCTCAGCCTGCTGCTGGGATGTCATTCTGGATGAGGATTCTAATGAGTACTTGTTTTAATGATCACTCTTTTCAGCCTCTTATCACTAATCTGCTTCTCCCAATCCTTCATCTGCAGCCTTTACGACTCCACTGAGCATCAAGCTCCTAATGGACTTGGATGAGATCAATCTATTAACAAGCTCTTCAATCCAACCACTGTAACTACACCACCCTCTCTCAATGCACTCTCAGCACCATTCTCAGCCCTCCCACCACCGGGGTCAGGCCTCTGCTTATTAAACATCTTGGCAGCTACTTCAACCTGCAGCCTCGTCATATGGTCATTTCCAGGAATCTGCCATAGAGCTCATAAGCAGAAGGAGGTTTTGGTATTTCTAACAATGCCGCTTTGCATTATCTTGCTGCTTCAGGTAGTTCCCTTCCCCCAGCCCAGCAGAACAAACTGCTGCAAGGATTTTGTTCCTCCTGAGCAGCCCAAAATCATTTTGGGAGCCTCATCACATCCACACTGCTCAGAGGTGGTTATGTCTGCCATTAAATCCGAGATGCCATCCTGCTGATTTGTTCCTCACCCCTCCCATGCCTCCCTCCCCACCACTACATCAGCAAGCATGGTGGGTCACCAGTCCCATGGGTATGCATGCCTATCAACAGTTTTCCCTCCCAATGAGCCCAGATGTGCCTTGGGTAAACTATACAGCAGGTTTTTAGACACATTTCAGGGGGGCTGCTCTGGGAATTTCCCCTGGGCAGCAAGCTGTGTTAGTCAGGTTTCTACAGCCTTCGCTTTTCAGGTGTCCTGGCCATCTGCAGCCCAACACACATTTCCTCTGCAGACGTACTCAGTAGCAGCTCTCTCTGGATGAACGTGGCCCATCTACAGCTGAAGTGAGATGGCTGCGTGTGAAGACTGGCACAGACCTTCACAAAGGCTCCTCTAGCAATTAGTGAGCAAAGGACTTGCCTATGCACTAATGCATCCCTCCCTCCTCCCAGATTCACTTTTGTTGAGGAGAAGCCCTCCGTAGGCATGCTAACAGCCCAGCCAGAGGACTCAGCCTTGAAAGCACTCACCCTTCTGACCTTCCTATTGTCCCTGGCAAGCAGAAGGACAAAGCTACCGCAGGGAAAAGCTGAGCCCCAGAGCAGCATTTATGTTTTGTCAAAAGCAAGTCTCCTTTAAGCAAAAATGAATCAATGAGTGAACGGGAACAGCACGTGAGAAGCAGCCTGCATGGATTCAGAGGAAGCAGGGGGAGCTCGGCCACAATAGCCACGAGGTTTGTCAGGACCTGTTGGGGACAACAGGGCACTGGTGATGGGCAGCTGGGAACAGGTCACAGCCCAGCACTACCAGGGGAACCTCCTCCAGAAGTACATCACCTCCCACACCAACTTCCTAACTTGTTCCTCCATCTCTGACATCCAAAAACTGTTCAACCACAAACAGCCTGAGCTGACCTGTAAGACCGAGCTGAATTACACACCTTTGTCAGCAGTTCTCAAGCTTAAATTTAAGGCAAGCAGAGGTGGGTCTGAGTCACAACACAGCAATGCCAATTTAATAAAAAGCAGGTAAGTGATTTCTAAGCGCTTCATCTCAAGGTGTAGCTGGCTTGTGTATTAAGCAACTTTGCTTGCCTCACACTCAGTTCAATAAATCCTCAAATCGACCTCCCTAGACAAGATGTCTATGGTACCACCTCCTCCTCAGATGGGGGATTATTTAGCAGAGCTGAAGGCAATCACATATCACCAATACATACTAATCCAAGTGATTCTCTACATGCTTTAAAACTAGGAAGCATCTATATTTATCTTTAGTTATGCCCAAATTTCAAACTTCCCAGCTCCAGTTTAAAGGGTCACTGCAGCAATGCCTTTGAAAAGAGGTTTCATTTCCCTCTGCACATCTTGCCCAGCCACCATGCCACTCATCAGGAACTAGCACAGGGGCCGTGTCCAAGGCCAGGCCAAATCCTGACATGGGAAAGCCAATTCAGTGTGTTTGCTCCTGCAGATCAGGCTTCCCCAAGTGGTACAGTTCCTTTGGAGCATTTTTCCTGAAGTGTGAGCACATCAGCACCCTCCTTATCTTTGCTGTTCCCCCAGCGTGGCCTTATGTTACCTCTCTAAAAGCAGCATGATGCTGTCCCAGCAGAAGAGTCTTTTGTTCTCTTGAAAACATGTGCCTGGGCACACTTGGTGCTGCAGGAGCAGCGGAGTAAATAAGAGGGAAGTACCACCGCAATTCAACCTTCAGAAGGCACTGGGGATGCCAGCAAGGTGATGGATTCTAGAACTGATTTAGAAAACTGGTGATCTGACTTCAAATTAAGACTGGAATAGGAATAGAAAGGATATATCTAATTAAAGCCATGATACAAGAGGTTGAAGCAGGTGCGATATCTATTATGAGCAGACCAAAGCTTTAAATCAAAGCTGATCTCTCACTTTGTTTTAGGGGGTGGAAGAAAAACCTTGAAAAATACACAAAAGAATTGACCCTGTATTTGCATGGATTGGGATGTGGAGGGATTTCAGATGTTATCAATTAAAGAAAAAGCCCTTAGCCTCAAACTGACGACTCAGCAACAATTCTACAAAGAAACCCCTGAGATTGTGGAACAATTTGGTATAATGAACAACACAAAGTCAACAACAATAATTTGTACCATTAAATTATGCTAGTGAAGCTGCAGCAGCACGGCCAACTCACAGCGACACGTGACTGCCCTTTTAAGTGTTAGAGCTTGTCTTCTACACCAGGTGAACAACCTCATCTGGGACCAGGCCCCTGCATATCAGCAGAGCTACATCTTCTATGTGGGACATGGAGGAAAAACGCACACAACAACAACATTTACACCTGACCACTGTGCAAGCCCACCCAGGCTCCTCTTCTGAAAGTTGTACTGCTCGAAATAGGTATGATGAGGTATTATGAGATGAGACAGGACCCTCTGCTGTGTCTCCATACAGTACCTGGCACTTTGAAGTCCTGTAGATGTCCTATGATAGATACGACATCACTTACAAGTAGATCCACACTCACCCCTGCACCAGCATCAGAATTTCTTCCCATGTCTTTCAGGCTGGTCTGCAGCAATGGGCATGAAATTGAGGTTTTCAAATCCCCTCTGCAGAAAGCTGGCACTAAAAGACTTCTGTGGAATTAAGCTTATTGTATCCTGAGAACAGGTATTAAAGATAAAAATAATATTCAAATCTTGTCCAAAGTCCAAATAACAGAAAACTGAAGTCCTCAGCACGTGAATCAGAGCCAGAACATTTGCTTGGAACAGCTAAATTTTTTTGCTGAATCTAGATCGCACAGTGACACGGTATTGTTATCGAAGGAGGAAGCAATTAACCGTTGGGTTATGGCCACAAACAGACTTGATGATTGCTCATAGGACCCCCTATTCAGTGCATACAGTTTATGACTTGATCTAAAATTTGAATGCCATTAGCTTTCCATATTCAGACGCCTCTGAACAGTTCATTATAATCTTGCCATTAGCAATGGAACTCCAATCTTAGATGTTTATATGAAACGTACTCCTCGGGGCTGTATTTAGCAAGTGGGAGCTGAGATTTATTATCCCTTCAACTGAAGCGGAGGGCTGCCCAGGTGCACTTCACCATTTCAATGCAAGAAGCATTCTTTTATTTCCCTCCTTGCGTGTCTGCAGCAAAGAGGAATATACAACCATTTTGGCATTAGGTTTATTTAGAACAAGCTCAGGATAATACTTTTCCTCCAGTGGCTGAAAAACTACTCTTTCATGGTCTTAAAAAAAAGCAGCGCTGAGGTGTGTGTTGTGGAATAATAGAGAGGTTTGCATCTATGGAAAACTAGTTTTCATCGCTTTGATGAAAGACCAGGCCAGACATATAGAAGTCTTGGGTGCTTCATCATCAAAGAGACAAGAATCCCTGAAGATTTATAGTTTGCATAGGCTTGCTGAATCTACACACAGTACATGCAGCACTGCAGAAGAAAACAAGTTCACACAATGCATTGTTTTATATAAGGTTTCTCCACAGAAGTACTTAGTGTGAAGGCCCCATTTTTCTCAGCTTCTATTTGTCACATTCATAACAGAAAATACCTTTAAAAGTCACTATTCATTTCTTTCTCTGATTTTATGCTGCCACAACAGTTCTCCAAGAGCCTCCACAATCAGTGGTCAGCAACTCATGTCAGAGCTTTCTCAGTGTGTCCCAAGCCCTGCTGCGTCCGTTCCCACCACTGCTTTGTCACCAGCGCTGTCCCTGGCACCTGGAAGGTTGTAATCTCCCATCTGATGTGCTCATGTGGTTCAGTGCACTTCTGTCCGTCTCACCTCCTCTCCCCAAACCAGTCTCATCCAAGACATCCACCCCTCCACCACAGCCTACCAGTGCTTCCCATCACCAAGGGCCCTCTCAGTTGGTTTCGCCTCTCACCCCCAGCTCCAAACTCAGGGTTATGCCATATAGCTGCAGCTTATTTGGGGAAAACACTCAACTATTTTCCACTTCCCTACTACCAGTACTTGGACCTGGTTTAAACCCTTGGTGCCCCAGGCTAGACATTTACCCCCATCTAGCACCTCCCCCCTTTCCTTTAGGATCTCACTGTGCTCCTCATCCCAAACATTAGGAGAGCTTATTGAGCTCATAACACCTTCTGCCTGATGCTAGAAGGTGTTTGCAACAGCCCCTCAGTCCAGCCCTGCATGCATTACCTTACTCTCCACCACAGAGATGAGAATCTGCTCCATGATGCTGCTGGTTGCTGGAATGGAGGTCTGGATGTGGCCAATGACCACGCCAATGGCCACACGGGACAGCTCATAGCTAAGGTGGGTGTTCCTGCGCACCAGCTCGATCAGTTCGGCACCTATCGTCTTGGGGACGGATGCCACCAGACCACTGGGTTCTGGTGGCACTGGCTCTGCCATAGCCGCCTTCTTATCCTCCAGGCAGAGCGAGTTGAAGGCATCTAGGCTTGCAGGGGGTGCTGGGGCAGCTTTCTTCACCTGAGAAGTCTTCTCTCCATCCACAGTGTGGGACCTCTGGGTCCCCCCTTCAGCTGGTGGTGCCGGAGCAGCCCTCTTGGTCTGGGGAGATTTGCTGGCCCCATCCTTCGGAGAGGTCCCATAGCGGGAGTGGGCCACAGAGCCGGTGTCCAAATTGCGCGTTATGGTGGTGTGGACACTCCGGCTGGGGACAGGGGGTGGGGTGTTGGCAGGACTGGAGGCGGCCGTCGGGAGAGCAGTCTCTGACACGGAAGAAGCAGTGTACAAGGTATCCAGGGATGTCGTGCTTATAGAGGAGGCACTAGAAGCTGACCCAGGAATAATTTCAACAGCGTCTGAAATGGAACAATTAAAAATGCCTTAGCAACAGCATCAAAGGAAAAAAGAAAAAACCGAATTGCTACAGCACAGTCCATTAAAAGGCTCATTGTGCATGCGACCAGAGCAGTTTAACTCTTCTTCCTGCCTCACTTATCTCAAAGCAAAAATTGTACCAGTTCTCTCTGGAGCCTTCCTGCACAATCACCTCTTTTGAAAGGGGAAAACTACTCTGTTGAGATGAATACCCTTCAAAGGGCTTAGTGTTTTACACAGGGGAAGTGAGGGAGGGAGGGACAGGACTAAGGGACAGAAAAGTCTTTCCCCCTTGGCTTAGCAAGGGCCTTCTTCTGCATTCAGGATCTAAGCCCTCACACTTCTGAATGATGATGCCTGGAACTGCAAGAGACTGAAGGCTTCACACGACAGCCTGCACCGCACTGACTGCACACCACGGTTTGCAGCGACAATGAAGGAAACATTTGGCTGGCAACACCTCTAGTCTCTCCCTTTCAGCACTCTCCAACATTTGATCAAAGAGTCCTGAAGCCCTGCTAGTAGCCACTGCTTTCACAAGCCTCCACCTTATCTGCTCTACCGTGTTTCTCCCCCACATCTACTTTTGACTAGCTCTAGCAGCGGTAGCTGTCCCACCTTCCAAAAAAAAAAAAAAAATCCACTACAAGCAAAGAGATGTTTAGAATTTTCTTTCCTTTAACCTGGTCTAGTATATAGTTCTAGTATACCTTATTCATTAGTTTCTAGGGGGCAGAAACATATCTGAGTCCTTCCTTCCCCAGCTATGACAACAGTTACTTGGGCAAACACTGGGCTACCTTCACTGAGAGCTTTGCGAAGGCAGCTGGTGTTAGTGCTGGAAGAGAAGCAGCGCACTCCATGGCGAGCCCACCTCGCAGGGAGGGCAGATTCCCCCACACCAAAGGAAGGACCAGTGGGGCAGACATGCGAAACACCTTTGCTGCACCCCTGCAAGCAACTCCAACCCTTTCTCCCCTGTTGGTCCTGGGAACCCTCCACTACTCCATCCACCACTTCACCCCAAGGCAAGCACAAGCGAGGCAGAAAATCAGGGCCTTTCCCTCCCACGGGCTTCAGCATCCCTCTTTCTTCCTCCTCCTCCTCACAGAAAGGCATTCATGAATCATAGCTCCCACCATGCTTCATTAAATCAAGATAATGAGTTGAAGCAAACTGACCTTTGCGAACTCCCACTATCACAGTGAAAAATGTCTCAATACCATTATGTACCATTAAGTAAGCTGGTGCCAGCCCCAAGTTTCATTTAACTACCTGCAAGTCAACAGCTCTGCCCTGCTCCTCACAAGGTGACATGAGTGGGCTTGAGATAGGCTGTGTGTCACTAATGGCCTGACCAGCACAGCACAGAAGAGCACGTGGACAAACTGACAGCAGCTCAGCAGGATGACCACTGCCTCTGCCAGCCAAACCATGCTGAAGATGGAGAAGCTCCTGCCCCAGCCCTGTGCTCCTCACTAGCTGCTCCCCATTTGTGGGCAGCAAATTGGCAGATGTGCCCCTGGTATCATTACTGCTCTTTATTGCAGGCACCAGACACCAATTTTATGGAAATTCCATCTGAGCACTGTACTAAGAAAGTGCCAGCAGACTGGAAGCCAAAAGTAAGACTTGAGCTTGTCCTAAAAGCACTACCAGTGAGCTCCCCCCATGAACTACCACATTCTCCACCGCCCAGCAAAACCCTCTGCCTTGCTGGGAGGTGGCCATGGTGTCTGTGGTGGAAAAACACCCACAGGATCTTACATCACTGAGGTTGTGCACTGGCCAGACTAGCCATGCCAACAGGCAGTTTGCTCCTCGGAGAGCACCACGTTTCCCTGGGCCACCAGCACCAGAGGACTGGGAGGTTGCTGTACCTGGCACCAGGCTGTCCAGACGGTGCCCCCCTTCTTCAACAGGGTTTGAAGGAGCACTGGCCACCAGCTCATGATCATTAGCATTAAAATCTATAGGAATTTAGGATAGATGTATGTTTATAGATATATATAAAAGGATATAAACCCTATAGGAATTTAGGATATAGACAAGGATGCTCTTCTAAGCACAAAGAAAAAGCATCCAGGCACCATGACTGTTACATCGCCCAGTGTCCATTTCACGCCCGAGGTCTGGAAAGCGGTTTGTCCTTACTTTTAACGGGAGCAGCAATCTGTGTGTTCTTGCGTTTCTCTGGAGGGGGGGGTGTGACAGGAGCAGCACGCCGGGGCTGTGGTGGGATCTATAAGGAAAGATTTTGGAGCAATCAAAGGAGGTTGACAATAAAGACATTCTCTGTTATGAAACCTTCTTTCTCTTGCGTGTGTGTAGATTTGTCCTTACATCTCTCATCATTCGGGGAAGTTTTCTCAGGAGGACAGATATTAATAGGCAGCTTCCTGGAACAACAAAGCAGGACTCAAGTGGGCTTCATCCCCTCCCTGTGACAGGCAAAGCAGCCCTTGTTTAATTGCTGTGTTCAGCAGCACACGGCACATGTGTCGTGTAGACCTGTCAAGCATTTACTCCTCCTTTATTCCAAATGCAATCCCACACACTCACCGTGACTCCACATTACTCTCAATGGCTCCACAGAGGCTGCAAACAGAGCGTGTATTTAGATACTCTTCTGGAGATATCCATTACATCAGCTACAAATACCCTTGCAGAAAGACAAAGCCAAGGACTGGAGACACGTAAATGCCTTTTCCATGCTCTCAGAGCTATTTCTGCTCATGCAGGGAGAAAACAAGGCTAGACCCTCTGTGCAATCCTACGCTACCTATAGCAAGACCCACTGGGAAAAGCTTTTGCCAGGGAGTTGCATTGACTTTCCACATCCGGGGTTTCTCCTGTAAGTCTTCCCTGCTAGGAATGCCAAGCCAACAGTGCACAAGCCCCAGACCCAGATTCCTACACTTGCCTTTTCCTGTCAGATCCAAATACCATGATCACCAACATCACTTCTACCCAGAACTACTGTGGTGAGGTGTAACCTCACGTTAACCTCTCATCAGGAGGATGCCACTGAACACAGCAGCCAAGCTAGGTGGGAGCACATTGCATCAACACTCTAATCCTCACATCCCAGCAGCTCAGGGCCAGAAGACTTGGTTCAGGGTCTCTTAGGACTTCTGCTGTTCAGAGCCTGCTATCCAAAACACGCCACATTTCATGGGATATTGCAATTGCTACCTGCAGCAAAACCACCCAGGGCAGCATGGGAAGAGAAGAAAGGAGGTGATAGTCTCAGTGTCTCAGGTAGCCCAGGTTGAAGCCAGCTGGAATCTTTAGTGACGTTCAGGCCACCACACAGGTGGCCTGAATGTTCCAGGTTTGTTTAGGCTTGGAAGAGAAGTTATCCTGTGACCTGCCTGTACTGAAGAGCCCCATAATGCCACACAGGGCACAGAGTTCTGCCAGCCCCCACTGTGAAAAATTGAGACAGGCTCCTGAAAGGTCTCTGTCTTAAACAGCTCAGAATAAGGAGAATGAAAAATATACTTTTTTTTTTTTTCACCTGGATCCAGGAAGGGCAGAAGTCTCATCTGAAATGGGAGCAAAGATATTGCTGTAAATAAGACACCTTCAGGAGTCATCTCAAATGTCCAAGACTCGATGCCAAAAGCTGGCAATACGGCACACACAGCCCACGGCTGCACCCTACCAGACAAGTGAAGACACAGCAGTTTGCTCTGCTCACAAACACTTAAAAAGGGGTCTCTCAGTCCCTTTCCCTCCCACAACACCTAATGCAACCAACATTTTGTTATGCCAAATAAGTCACTTCTCTACAAGCACCTTCAGCTGGTGGATTAGTATGAGACACCACTGCAATCTCCCAGCCTGAGCTCTTCTGCTGTTGTCAATCCATCCCACATTGTTCTCTGGGTAAAATGCCATCTGATACTTGCATACAGCTTCAAAAATGATCCAAAAAGAGAATGCACAGCTGAGAGAGGCCAAACGGATCAGGAGGGGTCTGTACACGGCATGGCTGGAAGGCTGGTCCCAAATCTGGAAAGCTCAGCTGTGCTAAAAGCAGAGCCCTCTCCGCAGAGTGATGGAGCTACAGCATGAGTTGGAGCTGCTTGGCACAGCCACCCTTACCAAAGCGGTGGGATTTAGCAGACAGGCAGGCTCAGAGCTTAGCGCAGCCGCCTGGCATTACTTGGAGATAGCTCGGGTTGGGCCATTCTGGAGTATTTCCATGGCTTCATTAGTCCTTCTGAATTTACCATGCAAGTTTAAACACAGCTATTACAGACTAGTGCTTAAATTAATAGACATACAGCTAATGTTAGCTCAAGAGCCCTGCCAGCCTCATTTAGACGGCCACGCACTACAGTCCAAGCGGCTGCGATGAGAACGTGAAGCATCGCATGAATTTCCCCATGCTGATGCCTGCCCAAGCTGTGAGACGCCACACAGTCAGGAGCTGTGAGACTGGCCATCTCCTGCCTCTGCTCCACGTCCCAGCCGCTGCGTGGGGCCAAGAGGAGGATGTACAACACCAAAAGCCCCCAAGAGAAGGGGAGGAAAGGGAAGAAAACATCTTCTGTCCAGCTGCCATGGGGAATGGGACCATGCAGGAGACCCTGCAGCTCAGATCCCTCCTATCCAGGCAGGAGAAGAGGAGGGATCCTATCAAGGGCCCAGGGAGAAGTGCCTACATGTCTCGAAAGCTGCCCTTTCCCCATGGGGCTGTGAACTTGCCCAAATCCATGGATTTTACACGTCTGCTGCTTCTCCTTTTCCATTTTGCAGTGACTGCTAGCAGAGGCTCCGCTTCCTGCGCTTCTTGAGACTAGAGCTGACTCAACCACAACACTCTCACCCCCTTCCCAGCCAGGCAGGCAGAGACCACCACCACTCCCTCAACTCCTGGCAATAGCAGGAATTTTAAAAGAAAACAAAAACCTAAAGCAACAATCCCTTGCCCATCACCTCCTTCTAGGCAAACTCTGCCAAGCCAGACACGCTGATGTGCAGCAAAGCTTCTGGAGATGAGCATCACAAACCCCCTGAGCTTGCCCAAATGCAGCAGACAAATACTCTCAGAGCCCAACCACCTCCCTTGGCAGCTGCTGTGTAACTGCCCCAGCTTCCCACCTCATGCTACCTACAGAGGAGCTGAAGAGAGGCTTGGCACAGGTACCATCACCAAGTACTTCGGGCAGTTCAGCGCTGGGAGCAAAGCCACAAACAGGAAATTTGCACCTCAAATTTTGCTTAAGTTTTCAGATGCAAACATTGAACACACCCAAAAATTTCAATCAGCGAAACACACATTCAAAGACCTCTGCTCCTCCAGACTTGGTGAGGAAGTTTAGATTTCAGTAGGTCTCCTCTTCAGCAGCTGCATAGCCAGTGGGAGAAAGCAATGCTGCTTCCTCTATTTCATTATTTTCAAAGCACACAGGAAATCCCTCAACTGAACTGTTAAAATCTCAAGGAGCCCTTTCAGCACAGGGCTAAGCTGGAGGCCCTTTGACTGCATCCTCCGTGCCACTGAGAAACAGTTCTTTGTTAGCCAAGGAACCCATCTTGCTCCTTTTTGGCAACCAAACCACAGACCAGATAAAGACAGGGAATCGGCATGGAGAATGGGCTGTGAGGTGCTCCATTCGCTTAGCCCATAACGCACAGGCTTGAGAATGGAGCTGCTCTGGCTGCCCAGAAAAAAAAATGAACAGCAAGGAGAAAAATGGGGTTTGCAGGAATTGCCGTGTTCTGTGTGAGCCAGAGATAGCTTTCATCTCTGCAGGCTCGTGGTTCTTCAGGTGTAAAGCAAGCCTCATCTGCTATGAGTGACAGTGTATCAGGAGCTTATAAACACTGCCTCCAAACGCTTATCCCAGGTGGATGAAGAAAAACTACAGTGAACGTGTTCATCTGTAGGGGAAAAAAATCTCCACACTCATCCTTGCTTTGCACCTTTAGCCCCAACATCCAGCTATACACACACCGTGTAATTGGCCACATCGCTCATCCCCCACCACTGCTGCATCTGTCTTAGGCTGCTTCTCTGACACCTCACTGGTGCCGCAACAAAACCCTTGTGCCACCAAGATAAAAAAAATACCTGCTCTAATCATATCTCCTGCAATTCACCTTTAATTCATGATGACAAGCAAAATTCAGACAAAGCAGGATCTTTGGGGGTTTTATGGTTTGAGTAGTAAAAAGAGGAAGCCACAGCAGATAAAATGCTTAAGGACCAGAGATCTTGTTGTGGAGATTGAACAACGGGGAAACAAAGTGCTGCACGCTCGGAGGGAGTTCTGCTGCTCACATCAAAACTGGGTTTCAAAGTACTGTCTGGGGAGCTTGCTACTCTGCTAGGAAGTTGTCAAGAGACATCCACACAGTACAGAACAGACCTCATGTGTCACCATAAAACCACGGACCCTCCAGGATCCCAAAAAGCATGACAAGTGTAAAAGGCAGAGGGACTGTTCTGGAGTTCTTACACAGAGACAGCACCAATTTACATTGCAGCAACCTCTGTAAGCAGCACAAACATCTGATTTGGGACTTCAGCTGCAAAGGGGTTTTATTAAACAGGACAAGCGATGTCATACTGCCAAAGGAGGAACTAGAAAGAGTCCAGCCACTGTTACCTGATAGAGGCCTTCATCCTCCTCCTCAAACTCAGTGTTTGGAAGACTGTGATGCCGCTCGTATCCTGTCCGGCACACTCCGTTGGGCTGCCGTGCCACGTCCAGATGGTGATCGCTGGAGGACTGCGTCATCACCATCCCCTGTGGGGTGGGAGAGTGACCTTTACGGGACACTGTCTCCTTCCGGTGATGGATCAGTTTTCTGAAACAGAATGACAACATCAGGAACAGCAAAGCTGAACGAAGCGACCATGCTGCAACATTTAAATGATATTTTTAAATGATTTATTGCATTTGGGCTCTATATACCAGAATGGGTTACATTACTCTGAACACCAACTCCAGTTTCATTAACAACTCAGGAAGCACTTCTGGGGGAGGAAGGAAGAGGCTTTGCAAGATTCCATGATTTATTCATCAGGTTGCTGGAGAAAAATGCCTCTTCCTCGGGGGAGAGTCACATATTGCATTGCAAGCTTCAGAAATTGCCTGCACTTTAGAACTGCTGTTCAACGGAGATTAAACCAGTGTGCCTCAGCATGGAGCGCGAGGTGTCAGAGAAAAACAGAAATTCCCCTCAGAAGCAATTATTTGAGAACATATTAAGGACCTAGTGCCACATGCCAACAACTTCTACAATTCCAGGCTGGTAGAGAGGAGGAAACACATCCAGAAAGGTTTCAGATTTCTCCTCCATGCCCTCAACGCAGCTGAGAGTTTCCTCTTCTTTATGTGCACAGGGATAGAGGGGCAAGACCAAAGAATGGCTTTGTTGGATGAGGTTGACAGGAGAAGCAGCATTGGCCACCAGCTCAAACACTGGAAATCTTTCCAAGTGCACCAGCACTTTGCGGCACAGGGACTCCAGCAACATCCAGCTTGACCCCCAAGAACAGAAAAGACACCAGCATCACATGTTGACCGTCCTCCATCACCAGCTCTCCCAGATGCCCATCATACTTACTGGAGGACATCTCTCTGCTCCAGGTTGTACTTTCCCCCATTCTTCATGGCTGCATTGTGCACTGCCTCAATGGCACGGTCAATAGACTGGAGAACCACATCTTGCTCCAGCACCTGAGGAACACAACATCCCATATGTTACTGTGTTGCTTCAGCTGCAGTTCTTGTGCACCAGAAGCTAGGAGACACCACCGTATGGGAAACTCCCAGAGCAGGCACCGCATGAACCAAAGGGCCAACAAACAGCTCCCAGAGCCAGAACCCCATCTCAGCACCATCTTGCTTTTCCCTCCTTCCTCCAGAGGAAACATTTGAAGCAGTATTTCAGACGGAGTCTGCCTGTTCAAGGTTTACAGTTTGAAAAGTAAATCCCTGTTACAATCATCAAAGTCCAATGATGCCTACAGGAAGACCAGAGACAGAGCTTCAGGACCATGCAGCAGCCTTGAATATTCAGCCTGCTGC
>JAVFHW010078144.1:0-15527 GCA_032159205.1 Eurystomus glaucurus suahelicus | reverse complement strand
CCCAGACGCAGGAACACTCTTAGCAGTTGATCAGACTTGCCAAGCGTTGCCAGGACAAGGGGCAAGGACAGAGCCCAGAGGAAGAAACGAGCCTGGGAAACCATGCAAGTTCTCGCTCCTCCTCTGGCATTCAGAGAGGAAGGTTCAGTTTTTCCACAAAATCTGTTTCCATAGCAGAAATTGTAGCAAAATGCTAGGAAGGTGACAGTCGTATGAGAGGCAGGACCGAGAAATTCAAATTTCTGCCACATTCTAGAGAACTCTTTCCCATTCACCTCCACCCTGGAGTACATTCCTAGCATGTGAGGATCGAGAAAGTAAAGCCTCCAGGGGTCAAGGAGGAAAATCTGCCAAGGAAGCTGGCAATTCAACTGATGTGCAAAGAGAAGAGCGTGTATGTATGCGTAAACCAAAAGGGACTTTCCTCCTGCATGCCACAGACCTGCACTGATCTGACAGCATGCAGTTACCTGTTTGAGAAAGAGGCAACCACTTGTGATTCAGCCTGCACAGGAATTTATGATTTATCAGCTTTTCTTCCAAAATCTTTCCTCTCCCATGACCAACCTCCTGGTAAGGAACAGGAGGCGGCAAACTGGAGCTATGAGGCTCTTTGGGCATAATTACAATGTTGCCCAAACCCGAAACAATGGACAAATGGTAAAGTGCCTCTTATTGACCTAACAGGAAAGGGGAGACTGGAAAAGAAAGCTGACCTGCCATCTCAGCCTCAGTGAACCTGGGGAAGTAGACCTGGCAGCAGGCTCTGGTGTACAACCCAGGAACAGCAGCCAGGCATGAAGGAGAAGGGGCAAGGAGGACGGACAGGTCATCATACCTGTGGGCTTGGGCACGAACCAGAGTCTCATACGCAGAGAAAAAGGGTTGCTTTTGGATATCCACTGTGTGAACAGTCATATGTACTTTATTAAAGGCACTAACGAGGGAAAAGAGCTTCCATCCTCAGGGGGCAAACACAGGGAAGTCATCATCTAGTTTTATTCCTGGACAGACGTATATTGCACAAAATTGCAAAGCAGACACAAATCCCCAGGATCTTTTCAGCAGCACAGGGATCAGAGCTGCCAGAGCCAGCACAGCTGGTGCTCCTGCCTGCAAAGCCGTCACTGGGAAGGAGAAAACCTCCCTCGCATTACCGTGAGCAAACCTGAGAAAGGCCTTGGAAAGTTCTCTCCAAAGATGATTCTAGTTTGAAGGATGAAAGGCAGCTTGCTTGCTGCAGGATCAGTTAACAGTCTGGCCAGAAAACAATTTTCCTGTGTCCTGGAGTAAACACTGCCTCTTCTGCCATAAAGGGAGGCAGCTCCTCCTGCACACCCCAAAATAAAAAGAAAGCCAGCAGGGCAGGATCAGAAACCACACTAACTCATACAGAAAACCCAACGCTTTCCTCTGTAATGAGCATTTCTCTTCAAGTTTCTTGCGCATCCTACCTGAAACACATCTTGTAACAGTGATGTGATGTGATCAGATCATATGTGCAACCTATTCCAAAATAAAATGAGCCCCAAACTATCATATGGAAAAATCTGAATATTTCTTACCAGGAGCAGAATTGCTCCAAGCAACTGCAAAGTAACAGGAACCAGAAAGGCTGGGGGGTTTCTGGTGCCTTTCTGCTCAGAGAGAGCAGCTTGAGCTCTCCCTAAGAGCAAAGCTTGTTCAAAGGTGGAGGGATCACTTACAAACAGCCCTTTTATCATCATCCCTTCACACCACTCCCAGGCACATCAGGTAGACCAAGCTCCTTCAGGAGTGCTCCCGCTAACGGTGCTTCAGGCCAGGGACCTGGCACGCTTACAAAGCTTCTCCAAAGTAGGTACCCAAAAACCCCGTTATTTCTATATAATGTTCCCATAACACATATCTCATCAGTAATTTCTCTTCTGTCCACAGCCCCCACTGGGTTACTGGCAGAGGTATTTCAAATATTAGCATTAGGAAATCCCAGGATACTCAACTACCTCCTCCTCCTCAACATTTTCAGGCTGTACAGGCCAGCTCCCATGGGTGCAGAGGAATCATAGAATCATTTAGGTTGGAAAAGACCTCCAGGATCATCAAGTTCCAACACCTCCCTGACCCCTAGACCATGTCTCAAAGCACCAGATCTACTCGAAATACAGCTCCCCTGTGCTGGGCAGGTACTTCCCAACATAGGAATCCCAAACAAGTCTTCACTCAAGTAGAATAGCATGTCCATTCCCAGCAGCCTTCATGCCTTTAACCTGGGTACAAAATATTTAATGGATTTAAACAATTACGACAGGTGGGCTCCCAGTAAAAGATAACCCTCTAACGCTCATCTGCTTTCAGGTGGGCCATTGTAAAGCTAAGGCAAGAAGGAAGAATCACCTCCTTCTGAAAGAAAATAGGCATCTCCCTTGCTCCCTCACCACAGATTTTGGTAGCTATATATTTCGACACATTCAGAGTAGCGGTATTGAACAGGGGATGCTACTCACGCTTTTGGATTATTAGTGCTATACACAAAATCGACACGAAGTTGGGTGTGCCAGCTACTTATAGCAAAGACATTTAAAGACTGTTGAAGATGCAGGTGCAAGGCAGCAAGAGAGGGGGTATCAGAGGTGTCAAGAGGTAGATCATGCTAATTGGCCACAGACAAAATATTTAAGCATGCCAACATGCTTGCTAGCTGAGAGCTGCTCCTGTAAGCACATTTATTTCTGGTAAAGGGCGTATTTCTGCTGAAGCAGTCAGCACCCAGATGCTCACCAAATCCAGGGAGTCAACGCAATCAAGCTTTAGTGGGTCAATGATAAAGCTAATGCAAACTCATGTCCAAAAATAAGCAAAGATACCACTGAGATTTATAGTGGTATCTTACAACTACAGCTGTTACATGCTTGATCACAAAGACAGAGCACAAATGAAAAAAAAAAGCCCAGAAAACTGAGCTAAAGACCCTGCAGCCTCCTGAGTTGCTTTTTGACTGGCAGACAGTGGGAGTGGACGACACATCATTTTTCTGTGCTGCAAAACTTAGACTGACAGTTGCCATTGACCTACAAAAGCACCTTGAGAACTTCAAGTTTAGCTATGTCTATCAGAGAAATGAGGCTAACTTGCTGTTATCTCCAGATTCAGTTCAAGAACAAATTCTAGGGTTTGTCTAGTGGGCTTTTTTACCTTCAAAAGATTAAAGTGTTCAACTGGATCTGCTGACATTTCACCTATAAGGAACTAAGAGGTGAGTCACAGAAGAAAAGCAATTCATTAGTGTCCCACACTATCTGCAGGGGAAAAATAGCCTACTGCTCTACTGCAAGTTATAATCCTATCTCCTTTTGCAGCTCAGAGTGGCACAGGCTCCCCAGAAAACACAAAGAAATGGGAACAGGAGGGGAATGTCCTCTCAGGACATTGTGCTACAGACAGCAGAACAGCCATAATCCTGTTTTCCTCACTTCCCAAGGCAGTGAACAAAAAAACCCTGCATTTGTTGGATGTTCACTTCTCATGCGCAGAACTTTCACCCAGCTCACATGCCTTCCTGTGGTATTGATCTCTTGCATCCACCTCTTCATATGCCACATTCCCTTGTGTCAGTGTCCGTCTGGCTCAGGAGCATCAGCGAGAGCGAATTGTTGTATTTCAGGAAGTCTTCCCAGCCCATTTCCAGTGGGACAAAAACCACAAGAAAGGAGATGGCCAGGACTCAGACCTCCTCCACCCAACCCAGCTGGCAGACCCTCCATGGAGGTGATCCGGAGAAGGACTCCTTCAGTGCACAAGGCGACCACAGGGCAGAGAAGGTGGTGGAAGCTACCTAACAGCAAGCAAGGGGCTACGTAACTCTCACTTGTGCGGTTTGCACAACCCATGTGCATGCTGTCTCTCTTACCTCTGAACTCCTCCAGGTCAAGGCTCCTCACCACTTTTAACTCCTCATGCCCCAGCTACGAGAGGTTTGGGTGCTTCTCCACATCTGAAGAGTTACGTGAGACCAAACACTGCCAACAGTGGTTTTGTCCACAGAACTTTTTTGGTCAGCCATTAATAGTATATTAGCAGTGTTTAAAAGCTCTTAACATGACTAGAGCTCAATATAATTTGAAGATATTCAGCATCTGAATGAGAGCTCAAAAATACAGCCAGTTCATATGTGTTCACACATGAAAAAGTCTCCGCTGCCAGCCCATATCACTGGGCAATGCTTCTATGGGAGCCCAAGACCACAGACAAGATGATGCTTCCCAAAACTGGATACTAGAGGGGTTTCTTCCCATCCCTGATGTAAAGAATTGGACTGTACAAGCCCCTTGATAATAACCGCACAATTACTTCAATGATGCTGCTATCACTTGTCATCAGGCTAATGGAAAACAGACATGAAATCAATGAAAAAAAACAAATTAAAGCGGATGCACTTTCTAATTTAAGCTGATAAAGGTGATTCTAGGGCCAAGAAAAACTTTATTACTTAGAGCCCAGCACTTCAAAGGACATTGTTTTTTTGATGTAAAATGGAAAAAGTCTTCAGCTGCAAACACCTTGTTGCCGCCAGGCTCAGGGAAATCCCTCAGCTTCTGCATTAAGTAGGTAATGAAATTTTATGAACCTCACTCTTTCTTGAGGTACTGGGTTTTCATGCAATTATTCTTTTTACATGCTGAAAAATGTTGGCTTTCCTGATACTTGAGCCTCTCCCCAAATATTCCTCGGGGACAGTCAAGCCTGGGCATGGAGGGAAAGGGACTGTGGACCGGCCTTCTGGCATGTCACTTGGGTGTGATTTATTACCTGGCATAGCACACTCGATGCTCAAACCACGGTATCTCCTCCATACCCCCACAAACACATGCTCTCCTCAGGAGGAGAGGGAAAAAGGGTATCTTCAAGCAGCCTGGAAAACCACAGATTTCACCGAGTTTACCCAAAAAGGAATTGTCACCACATCAGACTGAGGGGCCACGGATGTTTGCATTTGTCTGCTTGGTGAGGAGCTTCAACTTGATCTCTTTAGGCAGCCATCTGGTCTCTCCAGGAGCTGCCTTGGTTCTCTGTACAACCATCGCAGCACACAGACACTGCAATGAACTCAACTGACAGAGAGTCTTCCACCCCAAAAACGTGTCCACCACCATTTTCCTCTTCCATGTGTGAGCAGGTGAAAGTGACCTGTGTGGTCCACCAAGGAAGGCTTTCTTCCATCTCCAGAGAAGGAGGATGCAACTCAGAGGCTGAGCTCAGCCTCCCAGCCCGGGGGCCTGAGGGCAATGGAGCTGGGGCAGGCTGCAGGAACAGTGGGAGGTGACATGCCACCCACATTAACAGCTGTGGAGGTATCACCCAGACACAAACCCCATGGACAGCCATTCAAGACCTTTTCACCAAGACGTCATCCCAGCTTCCAGGTGATTCCCTCCTCCCTGTGGGCGAGGGTCTATTTTTGCAGCTCTTGCCTCTCTTCTCCCTCATCCCTTTGTTTTTATTCAATATAATAGAAGGTTTGGAGCTGGGGCCTGCCCTCAGATTTCCATGGCACTATCCCCACTCATACTAGGAAAAAAAACAAGAAATCATTAATAGCTATTACTTAGAAGACATATTATCTGAACTTGGAACCAGTGATTTAGCAAGAAACGACCCACAGCTTGGAATTAGCTAGCATGCTTAGTCCGACAGCTTGATTTATTTTTATTTTTTTTAAATTAAACCTCTAGAGCAGCTGAACAAACTAAAATATCAGCCTATGGTGGCGTTTCCAGATCGCAGCCACAAGAATCACCATCTTGCAGACCGCTTCCACGCACACCACCCTGGCCTGTGCAGGAAAGAGGGATGAAGCAGTGCAGATGGAACCCCACTGGCATGACAGCAAAGGCAGACATCCACCCAAAAGCACATCTCCCTAGCATCCGAGGCAGTCTGAGTTGGAGGAACGGGCTCCCTACGCTCGCAGCTGGGTGACACTGCTCCTTGAGCTGTACAAGATGGACAGGAGGAAGGACACAGGCTTCTTTGTAACCAAGAAGCAACTGCTTCCAAAAAGGAAGGGAGTGACAACTTCTCCTCAACAACTTCAAACAAATAACCAGGAAAAACAAACCCGTGAACTTCCCACCTCATTCTAAAATGTCCACGCTGCCAAAATGTTACTTCCCCTTCCTACTTGGCCGCGTGTAGCACAAAGCTTAAGCATTAGTGCTTTGTTCCTGTGCAAGGGAAGTGAACAGCTCTGCATCGCAGGGTGCATCAGCGTGGAAGAGCTGGAATGAAGCTAACCCTCCTCTCCTGCTGCAAGGTGGTGGGTCTTCTCTAGAGGACAACTCTATTTCTCTGTTAGCGTCAACGGAGCTTTGCCCAGAATAGTGCTCAACATCCCCGCAGCAAGAAAGTGATGGAGGGTGAAGGGGAGCAAAGAGAAAGAGATGCAGTCATGAATCACTTCCTCTGTTTCACTTAAAATTAAATCATAGAATCATCTGGGTTGGAAAAAACCTCTAGGAGGTCAAGTCCAACCTTCATCCCAACATCTCCCTGACCCCTAGACCCTGTCCCAAAGCGCCACATCTACCCATTTTTTTAACACCTCCAGGGATGGTGACTCCACCACTTCCCTGGGCAGCCTGTTTCAGTGGCTAACCACTCTTTCAGTAAAAAACTTCTTCCTCATATCCCATCTGAACCTCTCCTGGCACAACTTGAGGCCATTACGTCTTGTCCTGTTGTTAGTTACTTGGAAGAAGAGACCAACACCAAGTTGTCACATGACAAGCTTCAAAACCCGTTTTTTAAAACCAAAGGTTTTTCCATGTGATAAAACCCCAGACAAATTAGGCTTGACAAGTCCCTCCTGTAGAGGTCAAAACTTTGTGTGTTACCGGCTCGGGAAGCAAAGCGACACTCCTCCAGAAGCAGGACTAGGACCCACCACAATTCCTCCTGCAGCTCAAGACCAGAGGCAATGAGGGCGGTCAGGGTTCACAGAAAGAATTTCCAGTAGACCTAATGAGAATATTTCCTCTAAATACAACAAGCATTTTGCAGCCCCAGAAGCCAGCTCACAGAAAAAGCACAAACTGGGGTCCTCCAATAGTGCTGGCATCCATTTCCCTCTGCCGCAGCACAGGGACCAACCTGCTTCTTGCAGGCCATTAGCAGGAGCACTCAGGAGCAGCCCCACCATCGAGCTCAGTTATTTCTCCTGTGCCTTGTGACACAGCTTTGTCATCTCCACTCCATGTCCAACAGCAAATGCTGTCAGCCCTCACAGCCCTCGCAAGTCCACATACAAATCTTCAGTGAAATAAATTGAGCCAACTGTTACTGCCATGGCCAAGAGGAAAGCCTCAACGTACGGTTTTCTCTCCGGAAGAAATGTAGTGCACATGCATTTTAAGTGAAAAATCTCTGCACACAGAGCCCTGTTAGAGCCTGTGGCTGGGAAAATTTTGGTTGTAGCATTGGCCATGTAGGTTCTCAGCGTCTGTGAAGTATAATTTTCTTGCGGACTATCTAATGCTACAGTTGCACACTGAGGTTGCTTGTACTTCCCCCCTTATAAGCCCCTTCTGGAATGTATCCTTTTTCCAGCACCCAGACTGACAGCTAATATGATGAATACATAATCCTGGCTGGGAATGACAGTTTAAATCCTTCATGAGTGAGTAAAGCTGCGATGCTCTTAAAAATTCTCTTCGTTTTTATGTACATCTGAGCTATAAAAGTAAGGGTAGGAAAAGAGGCTTCTGTTCCAGAACCAGAGCTCTCCTGACAATGACCCCAACAGACAGGTTCAGGTGTTTCACGTCTCAGCCACTGACAGATGTAAATATCCATCTTACACCGTGGGTTTTGACCTTCCCCATGAGCATTAATATGCCCCAGACCTTGCAAGAGATCTTCTTAGGTCAGCCAGTGACCATGGCATAGTCTGCTTTCGTCAAAGCCGTTCCTGGTGCACAGGCTGCTCTGAGCAGAGGTTACTCTTCTCTTGCAAGGAGGATGACTTTTCACGTTATACGCCCATCATCACTAACACTAGCACATTTTTCTCCAAGGACAAGCAACACAAGTTCCTGTCTGCTCTTCAGTGTCCTGCTCCCTCTGTACTTCGCACAGAGCAACAATCACCTAAAAATCAACTTCCATGAACTTTCTGTTTTATTGGTTTTAATACAAATCTCTCCTTCTCTTGCCTTTTTTTTTGGTTTTGTTTGGTTTGGTTTTTTTAACCAAGAGTTCACCTGACGGGATGCTGGAAATCCTGGAAGGGAACACAAGAGTAGACTCACAAGGAGAGGTGCACAAACACAAGCACAGAGCAGTTGCATCTCAGCAAGCCCAGAGATGTTCAAACTTCATGTTCAAAGACATCAGCCAATTCCCATCGGCTCAGAGCAGCCAAGGCTGAGCTGTTGGTGCCCTGCTCAAGGCAACAGTCAGTGTAAGGCTGATCTTCTGAAGCAAGAGAAGAAAGCGATGGCTGAAGGTGGGACACCTTTCAGTAGTCCTGCTGCGTAGCACATCCATCAGCTTAACTTGATGTTAGCACAGTTATTTTAGAGAGACATACCTACAACTGCTGGGCAGTCAACAACTTACTTTCCCATGGGCTGACAGCAGTGTTGATCAGCTGAAGTTTGCACCAACTAAATTTAAACATTAATGAGAAGTTCTGCTGAGCCATAACCCACCTCTGCAGCCTCTTGCCCGTATCCTCACTTAGGGGCAGGAGAGCAAGGCCTGGCAAAGAAGGCCACTTGCATGGAGTCCCATAGCAAGCTGGTGGCAGATTTGAACAGTCCAGATTCCCTTATGTTAATCACTGAAGCAATTTGCTCAACAAATATAAACAACTCAGTCCTTACTAAAGAAGTTTTCCTGCAAATGGGGCGAGGGGAAGGGTGTCTATGTTTGCTATCCTCCAGCATCAGCACCTCACCAGCTATTTTGAAGAGATGATCCTAGTTCAAAACTGACAGTTCTTCACTTTGCAATGAGAAGTTGATAATCTTCCAGAGGTAAGCCAGAGAAGGAAGTCTGGCCATTTTCTCCTGATGGAAAGCATTCAAAAAACATATAGCTGGCAGCCCAAAAAATCACAGATTTGATCAGTAAAACTGCAGGATAACAGCAGGTGATCACTTGTACACCCCAGTGAAATGCTCACAGCAAGACCAGCACCAGAGAGCAGGGGTGCTAATGGCCTGGCAGATACCACAGCCCCGTGAGGAAGCTGGAAACCAGATCATGTCCATCAGCTCCAGGCAAGAGCCTCTCCAAATGCACATCTCTTCATTCCAGGCTGCCCCCTCACCTTGCCCTTCCTCTAAGGCAAACAGAGCCACCACCACATCGCTCAAGAGCGGACGTGGGCTCTCAGACATCTCCCTGCTCCTTGATCACTTCTGACCAAGACAGCCTTCATGTTGCTCAACCCTCAAACAGGCTGAACGTTTCCAGCCCAAAGCAAACCCACCAGGAACATCCACGGGTCCACCAGTGCCACTCCAGCCATTATGAAGCTGCAGGGGCAATAAGCCCAGGCTGCCAATACTGCTCAGTACATGAGCATCCAGGTCATAAAGGCAAAATTTATCTGATATCAAAAAGCCTAATTACTTTTAATCAGAGTAAAAGCGAGAAGAACATGTCTTCACAGCCAAGCAGAAACAGAGGCCAAAGATCATCAGCGTATTTCTACTTTAATCATTCTGAACTGTGAAAGACTGCAGAACTTCTGGCTAAAATTTCAAGTCTTTAGCTACAGTAATTAGAAATGGTTATAATTCCCCTGACTGTGTAATTTAGTCTCAAGAATAAAACTTCATCTCACAGCATTAGCAGCGATGACAGGATAGCATCTCTGTTATTGCAACAGCCCAGAGAAAAATGCTTCATTCTTTCAGTTTCTTGCATGTGTCAAAAAACACAACCTTAGCTGCAAAGCACTACCAGCTGCTTATTTCTCCAAAATAAAACTTTATTTTTAGCCTAAGTGCTTATTCAGGATCTGTGTGAGTATTGCGATTAAGCTCTCATGCCCACTGAAAGCTCCATCAAATCTGCAGCAGATGACAAATAACAATGCAGGCTCCAGCACAGGAGATGGTGTAACATCCTGCATGATCATCACCTTCTGTTCAGCAGCAGTGAGAGGAGCTCTGCCAGGGGTCAGGAGCAGTGAGTTTAAAGCTGGATGTTATGTAGATGGAGGGAGCAACTCTTAGAGCAAAGCACAATCGCCAAAGCTCAGTTTCCAGCAACTGGGGTTTTGCTATCAGAACATCTGATCATTTGATTGACACCACACAACCAGCTCAGCGCTGCACAACCATCATCATCTCCATGCTAGCATGAAATGTTTGACAGCACCCGAGCTACCACAGCTCGCTGCTTCTCCAGTGGTCCTACACTGGCACATGCTGCTCTGTCACCGAGCGTTTGCTTCCCTGGCACACCCAGGTCTGCAAGGAAAGGAGCTCCCACCCGACCTCTGCACAACACGCTCCAATCATGGACCCCAGCAACGCCACAACACGAACCAGGAGGAACAGGTTTCCTGCAAACAGAGCTCAAAATTTACTTTTCCACAGAAACCTCTCTTCTCTCTGTGGCTTTGGAGAAGAAACACCATTCCTGCCGCTGCCCAGCCAGGAATACCTGTTCCCTGGCACTGTGCGTTTGCTCCTGCTGCAGCAGAATTTCAAGTTGTTGCTAGGCTGCATGAAGCAGTCTTTTATTTTTATCACATGCCTGTTTATTCTTGTAGATAGCTTGTAGATATTCTTGTTTATTCTTGTGGGGATGACAAACAGCAATCCAAAGCATCCTCAAAATGCTCATTGTACTCTCAGCCAGGTCCGTTTTCTCACCAAGTGGTCCAAAGCTTCTTGGCCACTAGCACACACACCTTCACCTCCAGACAGCCCCCTTCTTGCTCCTCCAGAGGTACAACATCAAAGCATAACCAACTGGAGAAGGCCTCAGCTGAGCAGAGAACCTAAACCAACATCGCAAGCAATTTTCCCAGTTATTCAAAATAAATTTCAAGTAATTTTGAAAAGGCTATTAATATTAATTTCGAAGCGCTTTTCTAACGGCTTAATACAGCTGAGCAGCTGACTTGCAGCAGCCAGCATGCTAAGGCATTCTCACTTCACCAGGAAACATCCCTCTGCACCTTAGCACTTATTTTTGCACCCCTGACATTGACCAATGCAGTATTTTACAGCTGCTATTCCCCCTCCTTGGCATGTAATATTAACACCTCCGTTGATGGGGAATACAGCCTAGATCAGACAGACAAGAGACAAGGCAAGACCAGTCGTGGTGCCTGG
Organism: Eurystomus glaucurus suahelicus; assembly: GCA_032159205.1. Taxonomy (NCBI): domain Eukaryota; kingdom Metazoa; phylum Chordata; class Aves; order Coraciiformes; family Coraciidae; genus Eurystomus; species Eurystomus glaucurus. Next base: position 4,194 of record JAVFHW010078144.1, on the reverse strand, counting down.
TGAAGAAGAGAGCTGAAGCACACTGCTGCTCCTGCACGTGGGTCCACAGCCAGCAGCAGACCACTGGGGCCGGCCCCTGCCCTGAGCAGATAAGCTTTCCTGGCAGGCCAAGTGTCACCCATGGTTCTGCATCCTCAAGGACAGCAGCTCACTTTGCACCCAAACCTGGAATAATTCCAGGCTCTTGTTATGAAACCACACATCCCCTCATACCAACAGCAACACAAAGGTTATTTAACCCAAAGGAAGGACCCTTATTATTTGCTAGACCTGGCATTTGTCCCTTCCTGATACCAAGCACATCTCCTGCTCCTAAGAAAACTTTCTAAAAACTTTTCTAAATTGAACCTTCTACTGCTTCACAGACTGCTTTGAAAGGCCTGCTTTCTGCAGTGACTGTCTGGCTCCAAAGGACACCCTCAGCTCCAATTTAACCTCCACATTTCTCTGCCACTCACACGTCACTTAAGCAGCAGCACACAGCCAGAGACAAAAGACCAACCTTGTGCCGACGGGCACCCTTCCATTCAATCAGCAGCCACGGCACTCACACCGACAGCTTCACTGCAGAGATATTTGCCTGGCATTAGATATTAGCATTTGTCTCTTGCTCTGCCAATAGCTGCAGGCAATTATCCAACGTGCTGGTACCGGCCACACAGTGCTGGGTACGCGCTGGGTTCACTTGTCCCGGCAGCAGCGTCTGTCAGCCCCCGAGTTCATTACGGCTTTGCAGCTCCCGCCGTGCCTGCTGGCACCGCCGCTCGAGATCTCCACTGTCGTGAAGTGCTGGGGCCTGAGCCATAGACCCTGAATTGAAGTTGACCTATGGATGAACTTCACGACCAAACAACATATTTTGTAATAGAGACTAGCAGAGGATTATTTCTCAGTTTGGAGACATGCTGCAAGACCGTGAGAACAGACACACAGCTTTGCTGAGAAATGTGTGATTAAGACTAAAATAGATAAAGATATTCCTTTGGGTTCCTCCCCAGGCTCTGTTCAGGCTTTGGGCAGAATTCGATAAGGAGGAAAATACCAGATGTTCTGCTTTTGAAGTTTTGAAGGTCATTTGTATGACCGGGATTGTTTACTCAATGGTATAAAATCTGTACCCGCTTGCAGCGACTTTGGAAGCCTTCCTACGAGTGGATGTGCTGCGTAGGACTTCCCTGTTGCCAGAAAGGTTCCCCAAATCTTCACTGTAACCAGGGCTCCCCAGCAACCACGGGTCTGGATGAGGGTAACGTATTAATAGGGTAACTGGCAATGTATCTCCCTCGTAATCACTATAGTGACTTTTGTGTAGCTAGGATTAGGTTCCTTACTCTGCTTATTCCCCCTGCTGCTAGCCATATTCTTCCATTTCTGTACCTTCTGGAAACAGACAGTAAAATAAGTCTATGCCTGTTGTTGGTGTCTGTGTCCTTTCTGCTGACCCAGGTAATTGGCAAAACACGTGGGCATCCTGAGCTGGGGCTCAGCCGCATGTGAGGGCGGCTTGCGGCTCACAACCTACCCCCGTTCACCAGCACACGGCCTGATCCTTCCCTCTTGCCGCTTGATGCCTTCAGTATCTATTCCCAGAACAGCACTCGACTTGAAATGACTCTTAATAACCCCCAACGGAGCCAAAAGGGAACTATGGAGGAGCAAAATCAGCAGGAATATCAGCTGAAGTTGGGCATTTCTAATTGATCTGAATTAACTACACATCTTCTGCACCCTCTGATGCCCTGGCTTGGCCCTAACTTGTTTCTTAGAAGCATTATATGTTTCTAAGCAGGGTTTGTTGTGCTTTTCCACCCCGTACAACAAGGATTTCAGCACAAGGTTCTGTTGCATTAGCAATGAGAAGACATCAGCCAAGAATAAGCCTCAAATAATAAATGGGAATTATTTTTTCCCCTAGAGAAGTCCAGGCATGGATTTCCCATATCTATGAAAGTGGAGCAAAAGCCCCTAAAATCAAGAGGAGCTCAGCAGAAAGCTAATGCTTCTAATAGGGGCCAGCAGCAGCACAGCAGCCCAAGCCCCTCCCATGAGCATCCCCTCGGTGGCCTGTTGTGAGGGGCTTTCAAGAGACTTGCTGCTGTTGGCTGGGACTGTTGTGCATCCTCTTGCTCACCTGGAACCTGCCTGCACCAGCAAAGCCTTGCTTTTACAATGGTGACTCCTGTTGGCCACTTTCTCCCTGCTAGGCTCACTAACACTAATCATTAGCTGTTTATTCTTTTCTCTACTGTGATCCGGGCGGTGTTAATTGCCTCCCAAATCACTGTCACTAATTAGTCTCAGTGCCCCTACTAAATCAAAACTGGGTGACAAACTGTTTGTGCTCTCATCCCAGTCATTCAGCAAACACTCTCAAGCAAGCTTCCGGCGAGCAGATGCCTCCTCCCATGAATGAAAGGGTGTTCTGACTTCAGATCAGCTCTTTGGAGCTGGCAGGATGCAACCACGGAAGGGATGTCATGGGCACAGAGCGTTACTGCAACTGCAGAGCAGCAAATAGATCCTGCTGCCTCATGCATCATCAGGCAAGTTCTTCCTTGCCGGAAACGTTGCGGCCAAAAAAAGACGAGTGGACGCAGAGAAGGCTCTTCTGTTTCCTGCTACTAAATCTGAGTGCATTTGAGAAAGTTACATTTGAACTAGAGGGGAGTGCTCACAAAGTCACCAGCAATGCTGCTTAAACATGAGTGCATTACAACAGACTGTCAGGAGTCAGCCTGGTAGACCGCAAGCTATCATAAGGCTGTAGCAAAATATAACCTGAGAAATTAATGTAAAGACAGCAAAGAAACGCTTTTCTGTAAGACTTCGAGACTGGTACAAGCAAGGTGGAGAGATGCAGGAAGGCTGCTCCAGAAGGCAGCCTGGGAGAAGGCTCTCACACCCACGGCAGCGAGAAGACATCATGCCACACCAGCAAATGAAGAAGGGCACTGCAGAGAGGAAACTCATGAGAAGCAGCCTGGAGCAATGCCACCGTGGGGTTTTAAAAATCTAGTAGTTTAAGAAGGTCTTTGCTTTGTAACTAAATAGCTCCTGTAAATAGCTTAAGGGCTTACTGATACACAAGATGTCCTCTCCTGTCAGGCCCTTCTGCCAGGCTGCAGAGGAGCCCCAGCCCCACAGGCAGGACGGCTCCTGATCCAAGCGGCCTGCAGAGAGACCCAGCATTGCCCTCGCACACAGCTCCCCAGGTACCGCTCACCTCTCTGAAGTGTTCTGCAACGCGCACACCCACGCTTTACTTGCAGGCTGGATTAACACTAAGCAGAAATTCAATGGCATCTGAAGGAGTCTCAGCAGCACACCAAAATAAAGGGGTTTCTCACCATTTTCAGCCCGTTTGTACCACTTGGATACAGTTACCCCTCCACTGACACAAAGAGTTTTCAGCATGCAGTTCCCACAGCTATTCCCTGAGGCCCAAAAGTAAAAAAAAAACAAACCATGAATTAGTCTTATGTGAAAGGCCTCTTTTAATTTCAGAAGCCAAGTTATCCCTCAGAAGCCCCCATTAAACTGACTACCACGTACAAGCCATAGGCAACCTCCTCCCCGTGACACTCAGGCGGGCGCATCCACAGCTACCAGAGGTGCCCTCCCTCCTCCAGCCCCAGTTAGAGCCGCAGCAGCCCACTCGGACTTTCTGTAATCACCAGTATCACGGACTTGGCTGTTATTACTGTCGTGACAGGCAGCTGCCGCGCCTTCTCCTGGCCCGCAGGACGGTGCGGGTCTGCTGTTGGTGTCACGGTGCGCTGGTGGAAGGAGCCCTCTCGGTGCTGAGGTGCCACAGGGATGGAAACCCCCGTGGCTGAACAGCAAGCACAGAAATGGCCACGCAAGCCCTGCTGCACCAACGGGGGCTGCGAGGGGGGAGATTCAGGGTTCGCTACTAATCATGTGTGCTCCTGGGAGGGAGGGTGCCCCTCACCACCCCTCCAGCACATCACCCAGGCATTTTCTCATCTTCCTCTCCCAAACTGGCAGGAATGAAGCGAGCCCTTTAGCCCCTCAGCTCCTAACCTGCGAGTCGGAGCCCAGCGGACCCTTCCCCAGCCCATCTTCGGATGAAGCTGCCGAGCTTTCACTTTGTCCATGACCTGCAGAGCTGGTGCTCCCTGGTCCGCGCTCTCCAAACACCGGGACACCCACAGAAAGTATCTCCTGCCTCCC